>OX246737.1:91357046-91412046 GCA_945910005.1 Isoperla grammatica | reverse complement strand
TCACTGGGTCGTTATCTCGAACCCCAAATGTCGTCAATGTATTCAATTTAATTCAACTCATAATATTAACCAACCAGATTGGGCAACGCGGATCAATCATGTGAATCCGTCTTATTCAAGGTCCGGTAAAACTCTCACTTGGGAGTTTCACGACACTCCGCAGGGGATTTACGGACCTTGGCTGGTAGCATAGAACGCTACTAAATAGCAGGCTATGCTCACACTCCTTGGCTGGTAGCATAGAACGCTACTAAATAGCAGGCTAGGCTCACACTCCTTGGCTGGTAGCATAGAACGCTACTAAATAGCAGGCTATGCTCACACTCCTTGGCTGGTAGCATAGAACGCTACTAAATAGCAGGCTAGGCTCACACTCCTTGGCTGGTAGCATAGAACGCTACTAAATAGCAGGCTATGCTCACACTCCTTGGCTGGTAGCATAGAACGCTACTAAATAGCAGGCTATGCTCACACTCCTTGGCTGGTAGCATAGAACGCTACTAAATAGCAGGCTAGGCTCACACTCCTTGGCTGGTAGCATAGAACGCTACTAAATAGCAGGCTAGGCTCACACTCCTTGGCTGGTAGCATAGAACGCTACTAAATAGCAGGCTATGCTCACACTCCTTGGCTGGTAGCATAGAACGCTACTAAATAGCAGACTAGGCTCACACTCCTTGGCTGGTAGCATAGAACGCTACTAAATAGCAGGCTATGCTCACACTCCTTGGCTGGTAGCATAGAACGCTACTAAATAGCAGGCTAGGCTCACATTCCTTGGCTGGTAGCATAGAACGCTACTAAATAGCAGGCTAGGCTCACACTCCTTGGCTGGTAGCATAGAACGCTACTAAATAGCAGGCTAGGCTCACACTCCTTGGCTGGTAGCATAGAACGCTACTAAATAGCAGGCTAGGCTCACACTCCTTGGCTGGTAGCATAGAACGCTACTAAATAGCAGGCTAGGCTCACACTCCTTGGCTGGTAGCATAGAACGCTACTAAATAGCAGGCTAAGCTCACACTCCTTGGCTGGTAGCATAGAACGCTACTAAATAGCAGGCTAGGCTCACACTCCTTGGCTGGTAGCATAGAACGCTACTAAATAGCAGGCTAAGCTGACACTCCCTTCATCAGTGCATTCCCAGTCTTCAAACCACGAATCAAGGACTCTTGAATATTCATGTCTGTGCGTTTGAGTAACGATGGGAGCGTTCGCAACTAATGGTGGATTCAGACCCAGGTCTAAGGTTTAAAATTTAATTTTAAAGTTTAAGAAATCAGTTTTCACAGTTTCCTAAGATCAAATAGCTTAATGTAAGAGAAACGTTGAAACGGAATAAGCTCTTTGGAATTGATTGCTTTGAAATCAAAAGAAAAGACCACGCAAGAAACCAATAACGGAAACCGAAAGAAAAGTCCACTTTGATAATTGATTTATAAGCAAATAATAGTTGTATTTACTACCGTAGCCACTCTACCATTCGTTAGGTAAATTCTGGGCGACTCTCATTGCCTGGGTCTAACGATGGCTAATCGCTGAATGGAAGTCGATCTCAATGTGAATGGCATAATAGTTTTGTCTTTATTAGATGTTCTTCGGACCTTCGGGCGACTGCATTGCGCTGCTGTTTCATACCAAGATACAGGCCCTGTCTGCTGGAGGAAAATTGTTGCATTGTGCTGAGAACTCGGTGTCAGTCAGAGTTTGAAACTCTTGGGGGAATGGGAGGGGTGTGTGATGTCCTTGGCAATAGTAGTTCGCCGAACTCATTTATACATTTATAGTAACCTGCGGGAACCGTCGATTGGACGTCATCCGCATAGGAAAAGACTGACGGAAGAGAACTGAGAGAGGAAGCCAAGTGGTGACTCCAGAGGAGACTTAGACCAGATGGGGTCGGTCCGTCTCAGGGCGAAACCATTCAGCCGAAGTTGTGTAAACCCGCCTCTTCTCGTCACGGCCCGTAAACACCTTACACAAATTAAATTGTCATTTGTTAATTTCATAGTTGTATTGATTGCCCTCATTTACAAATCACTTGAATAACATATTAAACAAATACGATTCAGGAGGTGTGTAGAAAGTGTCATGAATAGAAAATGTGACGTAATGGCGTTCAACATGCATGCTTCCCTACCCTCATAAATATTACACATGGTAATTTAAAACGAAACACTTTTCAAGATGGCGCATGGCGAAATGTATAGTTTATTTATACAGATGGCTTAGCGCTGGTCACAAGGAACTAATTTGGTACGGGTAGGTTTAGTCCTTACAAGCGAAGTTGTCATTGAGAAGAATTCTTCTCCGTAATAGAATCATATTTTAACTCACCTGTTGGAAACTGTACACACAGCTCCTTCAACTGTTATGAAAATATATTTAATTGTATTGTTCTGGAAAAAGCATTTTGAGATTGAAAACTATTGAAACTGATATTAAACTATTTCATGATATAATTCTAAAGTTACATATTTTAATACGGTTTCGTTTCACAAACAGAAAAATATCATAATTATAATATTATATTGACATAAATACAAACGAAACATCGTGTTCATAGTTGTTTAAATATGGAACTCACACATAACCCAAAGAGATATTGATGTGAGACAAACTTCTCAGGAGTTTCAGATTCCAAGCGTCAATTTAATATTCACTTTGATTTTCGTACAACAATTTCCTTGATGTTATCATCAAAATGTCTTCGTAATTATACGGAGTATCACAATGTACCTGTGATGCATCCGCAACTCCAGTGTTTGACACTAATTTGTTCTGACAAGTCAGGTGGATTCAAACTACGCTTGTCTGGCGTCCAACTCGAAACCCACTCAGCGCAAAGACTAAAGGAGTTCGTTGGTCTTGGAACGAAAAGGAATTGATGCATATGACAGTGCATGTGTACAGACTCTCTCAAGATCTGCCGACCAGAGAGATTCATGATGATGATCTTGTGTTAGGTCATTTGATGTCAACTGTAGGTCATATGACGTCGACGTTTTAGTCGTCTCTTACGACAGGCAGAGCTACCCTGGACCAATGGGGATCTTTTAAAGCTCAACCACCAGAGCGCAGCACCGAAAAATGCGGTCCACCTGTCAAAATGAAAATACACTGGTCGGCAAGGCGGTGTTAGAAAATACTGGCTTTGATAGGCTGTGACTTAGAAATACTAACATCAATAAAGCGGTGACTTCTGTCTGATGCTAGGATACTTGACGTGTTTCTTCGTCGGTTGATGGTCAGCTGTCTTTATTGCCATGATCGTGTTTGCCTGGTGCACAGCCTTCTCGACGGGTCAATCCGCGATAGATTGACCCGTCGAGAAGGCTGTGGCCTGGTGTTGGCCAGAAGTTAATTTCACGTGGGGGAACATGCCGGCGTTTTTTTCTATAATGTGACGCCCGTGTTCGACTGATTTAGTTTGTAATATTATTTATGACGCCTTATTACCGATATCAAGAAACATTGACACTGAAAACATTACAAAGTGATCTTTCAGAGTGGTAATATGTGTTTCCTGTGCCTTTATGATACGACAACATGCAGAGAGACAAGGGTAGGTCGTCCGTAGCTGTTAGTTACGGTCTGTTAGCCTTTGTTTTTATTGATGAATTTGTCTTAAAATAATATTGTTGTATAAATATGACTGTATAAAATCGGAGCCTCAGCAAACAATGATTTTAAATTAAAGTTCAAATAAAATAACTAAATTAGGTGCTTCTGGCAACACACAGGCAATGTCATCTGTCAGCTAGTTAGTGGTTGAAAAGTCGAGAGCTAAAGGCTGTGATAAACTTGAATAATGAGTAGGGCCAATACTAGGCGTTATAACTTATTAATTACATATAACTGTTTATTATATTTCAGGAGATTATGCTCGTTACCAAATATATGTTGTAAATTTAAACTACCTGTCATCACGCTCGTTCCCGTTGCAATCCGCGTTTGTTTACTATTTTAAAACCGGGTTGTTCTATGCTGCACACTGGTGAGAAATTTTGACTGAAAGACTCCCATTCTACCCTGGGCCCAGACGGGTAACCAACAAGAGGCAACTCATATGCATGGTTATAAAGTAATGTTGACCCTAGTCAATCCGATCTTATACGAAGATAATCGGATCGTGTTCAGTTGATCGAGCGACAAGTAAACCAAACAACCCAAACGAACCAGGGTAAGCCTAGCCACCCCGTAAACCACTTAAAATCAAACGGGATCAAACGCTCGACCAAACGGAACCAAATCGAACCGAACCGAACTTAACCGAACAGAAAAGAGAGAACAGAACCATAATAATCAAAAGTTCGACCGAGCCGAACCAAACCGAACCGAACCGAACTTAAGCGAACTGAAAAGAGAACAGCGAACTAGAAGTGGTCACAAGACACAATCCACGTATCCTCACATACAAACAACCACCCCATGTCCTGCAGAACATAGCATCCCTCGGTACTGGCGTGGTCTTCTCATAGTGCTCTGCAGTAATCGGTATTCTGGCAATGTGCGTTATGGCGGTAGTTCGATGAAGTTCATCTGAACGCCAGATAGCTACCATTAAATGTTATGTCCCTCCATCCCTTGTTAGATCGATCAGTGATAATATGGTGATTGATTTATTGATTTGCTCGGTTCACAGTAATTACTACGGTATTTACCATCCCGCAACTGTGAGTTATATTTCAAATGTTAATTTCTCATCAAAATGAAAAAGTATGTGATCAACATTATATCATCCACACACACACACACACACACACACACACACACACACACACACACACACACACACACACACACACACACACACACACACACACACACACACACATGATGACATAGCAGTGATATTGCTAATAACAACTACATTATTCCGTTTACGTTAAAAACCGCATTAATCTTTCATTTCTAAATTATATCTCAATAATGGCCTCGCAATCGAAAATCTGAATCTACAGCGGACTGTGGTTTGGTAAGACCTACAGACTAAATGAAATATTATAATCAGTACCTAGCGTAGTTACTTTATTATTATGTGATGTGGGCAGGGAAGCCTTTGAATCAATATCCATTGATTGATTGGTAAATCATAAGTTGGTCATCATAAATATGATTAGATAACTTTTCAAGAACATTGTAGACTTATTGCTCAGCCTTCAACCCGTCCAGCTGATTAGCTTGCGAACTGCAGGCCTCGGTCACTGGATCCTTGCTACTCGAGATCGCTGAGTAGACAGTACAAGCCTCTCCACATGTTTGTAGACTGACAAGCAGCATATGGGGATTTGAGGCAGATCACTGTTTAATTATTACATATGACTGTACTCCATTAGCTAACATTATGGGAACCAGGAGTGGATGAGGTAATCCCCTCTCCCCCACTCCTGGCTGCAAGAGCTTGCAATCGCTCTCTTGAGTTCTCGCAGCCAAGCCAATAGGATGTTCATTTAGGATGATAGGATTAATAACATTAGTAAGCTTTTGTATTTGATTTATTAAATAGTAGTTTAACTTTACAAGGCTTATGACTTAACCCAGCAAATCCTTCCCTCTCATTCCCGATATGCTCCAGGTGTCGATAATAGATTGACTGGTAATCAATCTGATTGTCGGCACAACAAATTGGTGGCAGCGGTGGGATATTCTGTTTCCTTACTTACACTTTGGAAAAAGAACCCACTGGAGTTTTGATTGCTGATTGATATTGATTGAAAGGCTTCCCTGCCCACATTACAATTATATTCATAATTATTAATTAGTAATAAAATTAATTATAAATGAAAACCATAATGATTATAGACACATTTAGAGCATTCAGTTTGTAGAGCTTACCAAACCACAGTCCGTTGTAGATTCACATTTTCGATTTGGAGGTCCATTCATGAGATAGAATCAAAAATTAAAATGTTGTGCGGTTTTTAACGTAAAGCTACCACCCTTCGCTCTTAAGTCCGAATATGAACATTAAAATAACTTTTGAATATTACTCATAAGATAATTGAGTAGAACAGATGCTGTTCATACATAACACATCACTATTGTAGTTTCATATTGTATGAGTTTATTCAAAATAAAAAAAACAGGTATACACATAATATGGCAGCACATTCCATTGCCATGTGTGCTTGTGCAACAACATACATTTTCACAAACGTTGCCCTGAATGGGGCACACTGATAACCTATGGGGCACACTGATAACCTATGGGGCACACTGATAACCTATGGGGCACACTGATAACCTATGGGGCACACTGATAACCTATTTACTAACAATTCGAACGACTTCTAGGCATCCCTTTCATTACAATACTCTGTTTTGTAAGTGTTTTACACTAATGTTGTTATTATTAAATCTGTTCATAATTGAAACACCCGCCTGCGAAATGCCGCATCTGTTCCCCTCCAGAGAACACACGAACGCCTGTGTCAACCCAAACACTCTTATATCCCATTCAATTTCCCCGAGGATCCACATGACTGAACCGTGTTCCAATTTTATTTCAATTTTCTATTACACCCTTGCCATTTATTTTCCATTCGCAAGGAAATTTGTATTCCTATCGCGATCAAATATTGAGATATCGATGGATATGTCGAACTGCGATGTGCGCGGGTGGGCGTGTTTGTTTTGATGGAACGCAGAAAATACAATAGTTGGGAGACATTTCCATTTGCGATTTAAATTGTGTAACACATACAATATACATACGTCGTACGGTCCACAAAATTCAACGATAATATAAGGGGTGCCCGTTCTGTTTCAATAATACTGACGGTATAAGCGATGAGGGATGAAATACCATTATAATTTTCTGATGATAACAAACTGAAACCGGTATAGTATTAGGATGTGGGGGAGGGGGGGGGGGGGGGGTTGCTATAGGCCTGTAGCGTTGAATTTGTAGTTCCCCATAGTAGGCCGAACGAAGGCTCGTTGAGCGGTTGGATTTTTTTTATTCGACTTAAGCAAAAGCGTCAGCGTATAATGACTCGACATGTATGTTTGGGTTAAGTCTTAAAACCATAGCCATCCTCTGTGGCCAACAAAACAAAACACAACAAATAAACACACACACTACCTGCTAGGACAGAAATACATATAAGAAAGAATGTTACCATATTTATTTAGCCTATACATTTTTATTATTATTATTATTATTATTATTATTATTATTATTATTATTATATTATTATTATTATTATTATTATTATTATTATTATTATTATTATTATTATTATTATTATTATTATTATTATTATTATTATTATTATTATTATTATTATTATTATTTTTATTATTATTATGTTTATTATTATTAGTATTTTTGTTATTATTATTATTATTATTATTATTATTATTATTATTATTATTATTATGTTTATTATTATTATAAGTATTATTATTATTATTGTTATTGTTATTATTATTATTTTTTTTAATTACAAACAGCTTCAAAATCAACAGACTTCAGGTCTTATTTCATTGAAATTTTTTTTTTAGTAAGGCGGGTTTCTGCCTGGTAGAGTACACTATAGACTCATTTGTCACGCCCACTGTGATAAGAGTTTTCAGAAATCCAATACAAAATCGAAATTACTGGACCTGTTTCATGTAAGTTTTCTTGTTAGAAACAAGAAAAGGAGAGGTTTTAGGTTTGATTATTAGACTCGGCTATTTCATAAAGGAATAGAAAAACTTGGGACAGCTACAACTAAGTCTTAAACCACTCGTTTAAGGTGTACAATTGAGAATTTAATGATAGAAATAGATACTAGTTTTACAGTGGCGCAGGTTATAATGAGTTCCTGCTAAATGAGGTTAATACAATCTCTATTTTTAGAATCAAGACTTGTGCATTTTGCCTTCGCACTAAGTTACAATAGCCGATTTTAGTGGGGAAACATCCAACAATTTCACTTTTTATTCCGGCAATAATATATAAGTCAATTATTTCCCCCCTCCGTCTAGGGATGATTTTCTCAACCCAGCCGGAGAGGCGAATGTGTTTTGTATCCTTAAGAATAAAAAGAGAATTTAAATCCCAAATCCCGTACACCTAGATCTAGGTAAATAAACTCCCCGCCTAGTTACGATGGACGCATGGGGACTGAACGTCGCGCGCAGATTCTACGCAGATTTATACCACACAATATTATTCAGCTAACAATAGAATCCCACTCCACGTCCCTGGTTACTTTCTTGTTTCCACGAAATGTTGGTATCCTTGTTTATCACTTGACCTGGCTTGCGCTCACTCCCATGCGGCTAGGTTGGCATTCCTTGCGAGCTGAGTTATGTTGCCTGCGCCGTATTACTCTTCTAAAAGACCGTGCTAGGCCTAGGTACAGTCACACACATAATATCACCGTCGGGATACTTGAGATTTATATCGCCGAATGTGTATCAAGTTGTCTTTCGAGGTAAGCCAGCTTTGCGATGACCCAGTTTCTGCTACACGCTCGCGCAGTGGATGTGTCGTTAGCGCAATGCGCACTTTAGGCTTTGCGCGTTATTTGTCCTTCTTTCTTCAGAAAGATATTCTTATGATTTCGAATGTAAACTTTCTGTTGGTCCACATCACTAAATATGTCAATAATGTGTGAAGTCATAATATCGCACTGATAAGAAATGTGGACATTATAGCTTGAATAACGTTAACGTTTCTGCTAAAGTAATAGACTAAATTAATGAAGTGTATACAGTCAAATTAAAAAAATGTGTGTAACATTATTCACATGATGAACTTATTCGGCATACCAAATGGTTGGAAAATACATTCTTCATCAGGAAATTATTTCAGGTATACTTTATTCAAAAAAACTCGACAGTGTTTTTTAGACGAATAACAAAAAAATGATTTGCTGTGTCTGTGTTTAAAAAATATACATTTAGAGTTGAATTGTACAAAGAAATAACACAATACAATTTCTGTTTGTTTTTCAATGCCACAAAACATGAAGAAAATCTTATTCTTCTTCCTTGCCAGATCTCACCCTCCAATGTGTTCTGCACACTCCAAGAATTATCCTCCGTTCAACGTTAACTTATTTAAGCTGCAATCTAAGGAGAACGCTTGGGTGTGAAGTCGTCTTGAGCTATTTCAATAATTCATAACGAAGACTTCATATTCAGACTGGATAAAGTGGACAGGCGGGCGTGGGAACGGTACATTTGAGGGAGATTTGCCCCCACTGTTAAAATATTACTTCTTTTATGATGCTGAACTAGAGGTGGTCGCGTGACCAGTGTTTTACTCACGTCACGTAAACCTACCTTTCAACTCACGCACGATCACGCTATATGTTCATATACTCACGCATATATACTCGCTCAACACTGAAAACGCCGTACGTAGCTGTTGTTTTGCATCTACGTCAACTTCGGTGCTGGTTGGGACGTAAAATAAGCTAGGCCAGTCAAAATATACTAGATGCATTCTGGTGGTAAGAACATAAACTAGAATGAAGAGTTTGGCTGGTAATTGTTCATTGTTGTTTTATTGTTAAATCATCACGGCACAGATAAGGAGCGCTATTATTATTACTCAGTTAGTATATAAGTTAGTATATAAGACCTAATTCCAATTCTTGATTGTAAATGTAAGTTAAGGAATCTGTAAAGAGTTTTCTAAACTCAAGATTCAACCTGTGTCAATAAAGATTTTACTTTACTTTTTTTACTTTACTTACTTACTATCTTATTTGTTCAAGTAGCCACCCCCGTCTCATCCATGTACAGTTTTTTAACTTTCGCTAACCCCATGTTAAAATGACTCCGGGGCTACTCCTGCTTTCTCTGCATAATACGGAGTCAAATGTAGCCCTGTCCGATAGCAGGGTTAAGAAGAGTTATCTCTACAATACTTGGAAAGGCCGCTATTTTTTCAGTTGCCCGTGTGTATAGTTTCACTAATATCACATTTCAATTCTTTATTGAGGATATCACATTTAATGGATACATTACTTTAGGTGTTTATTGAAGTTGATAAACAATTTTGTGTATTTGTGGTAGGTACATTATATAGCTCCATTATATGTAGATAGATATGTAGTTTTGTTACGTATTTTCGACGTTTTGAGGTAATTACTGGTTTTTATTTTGTCTCGATTTCTGGTATAGAGTAAAGACTTTTCTTTATTACGTGGCCAATTTCAGCGGTATGCAAGTGTCGCACGCACATCCACCCGTGACACGATCTTGTATCCAAACCTCACGGCACGACAAACGGTTTGCACGATCACGATAAAAGTCGTGTCACACTCACGTCACGTGACCCATCTATTAGGATCGCGTCACTGCTGAATAGACTAGACAATGTAGTGTATCTCGTGGTGGTAATATGAGTGAGCTTAAAGTGGGTCCGTGGCTTAGTTGAGAACAAGAAAATCAGCCGTCGATCTTGGCATTTCACCAATGATGTACGACCCCACTACCTGGCTAGCACAAACATGAGACATAATCCCCGAAGTCATTATTGGAAGCCACAACAGAAGCTCAACCACACGCAAACCCTTTAAAACAGTTACACAGTTACAGCAACCCCCCCCCCCCCCCCCCCCCCCCGCGCGCGTAGATATAAGTTCACAGTTCGGACCCAAACATTTCAAGGAAACTGCGGTCGCACTCGGGCTGTACAAATAACTTATTTAAAAAACAGTGAAATAAATGCCCTGTGACGTTCTCAGCTTTGAGAGGCCAGAGTTTAGTCAAACATTGATCCTGACATTGTTCTTGACCGAAGTGATGTGATTGTGATGGTGTAAGTAGTGTTCTTACGGTAATTTGTAACGTGCTTAAGACGCAAAGTCTCTTTTAATGTTTTGGGTTTTGTTAATTCAAATCCATTCAAATGGTTTGCTCTTTAAAAACAGTTTAGCTCTTTCTTTGTCTCTTTGTTTCCCGGAGGTGAGCTTTAAAGTCTTATTAATTGAGGATGCTTAGTCGTTTGCCGTCTCACTTTTACATCGTAATTGAGTTTTTTCAGGATGTTATAAAATCTTGTTATAAGCCCCAAGACAACGAGCATTTTACGGTGAATGTATTAGAGTACCCGGTCGCCTTCAACAAGGAAACTCAAAGAGTAAAAATTACGTTCTTTAATTTGATAATTGAATTGAGCTATTACACAAATTTGCATTTGAATTGTGCGATTAAACGCTGACGTAAAATACTTGATGCGGAAAGTAATAGGCAGTCGTTGAAGGCATAAATCATTTCTTTTCATCTACACGTGTTATAAATATTATGATGTTACACCGGTATGCATTTACTTAAATACTAGTCACTTGCATTTTAAGTGTTATTAAAATTACATCTTAAAATATGCCATTCTTATTTCATATTGTAATATTTACAACGAGTAGCGATTCAACTTACATGTATGTGAAATATTTTAAACAGTTTTTAACCACATCGTAAATTGAGACTAGCTGGACTTCATGCAGGCCTAAAAGCGATTGGTTCACGTATTGTTTTAAACACATACGATGCTTTTATACCTCTTATAGTTAGTTATATTAGGGAATTACCGAATTGATATGCGCAAAAATTATCCCACACCCCGTTTTGGGGAACAATGGTGCATCTGGTAAATTAAATGTCTAAGCGATATTTATGTATCCACAAAGTTACAACTCACATGGAATATCAACGATTTTTCTTTCAAATATTTACATATTTATCACGAATACCCGATGGTGTTGGAGCGCACAGTTATCACGGAAGTATAATTCCCAGCTATTTCATCTAATATATTAAGAATTTCTATCAAGCATATGGGTATTAATGCTAAATTTCTGCACTATAAACAAGTTA
This sequence comes from Isoperla grammatica, assembly GCA_945910005.1. Lineage (NCBI taxonomy): Eukaryota > Metazoa > Arthropoda > Insecta > Plecoptera > Perlodidae > Isoperla > Isoperla grammatica. The sequence goes on along the minus strand of OX246737.1, from coordinate 91,400,223 downwards.
ATAAATAGGATTGACGACATCCCATAACACATTTTTTAGTCACTAAATAAATACCGAATCTTAGAATTTGTAAACGATTGTAAATCACCAAAGCTCGGTTTGGTGTTTCAACAAACATTACATTAAAAAGGCATGGCAGTCGCCATGTTTGTTTGTAGCGATACTCCGATTACCGAATAATCTGTGTTGAAAAGTTTGGCGGAACCAGCCTTGAGGATCATAACTAAAATAACCAGATGTTGATGATATTTGGGGTTTTACGTCCCATATTTTTGCAACGAGGCTAATCGAGACGATGAGTGGGTGATTATGAGGATGAAAACGCCACATGACATCCATGCCCAAGCCAGGATTCGAACCTGGAACGCAGAGACCGCGGTTTACTAGACCAACGACTAATCGACGTCGGGCAACTGCGCCGACTAAAATAACCAGTGTTGTTTAGCCCAGTTTGTAGGTGTATGACCACATGATGCAATTATTTCACCACTCGCCAATGTTGTGCAGCATTTTAAACGTTGTAATTGACTGCGCTTTGTCTTCTGGTTTCTGTCGCTGTATTCCTGTTATACGGTTACAGCGAGACTCTCTTGGGCGGGTAAATAACAGTCAACAAACAATCAATCCTGCGCATGACACCGTGACACGTCATCTCTCTTGACAGTATTACAACACAGTCGTCGACATGACGCGAGCACGGACCCGCGTGTTTCTCATTCCCAGCTGAAAACGAACCCTAAACCTTTGAGTAATGTCTTCTCGACACGGAATTGTCTAAGACTGGCTTTTTGAGAGAAATAAATGGCCACAAGCGGCTGGTGGGAAGGTCGACGATCTCTCTGAGGCCTCGGAGACAAATAGTGTGTATCACACGCACTGGAACCGGCGTGTGCGTGTGCGTGTGTGTGTGGCAGTACTCAGTAGGGGCATCGCATGAGGTGTGTACCACACGCACTGGAACCGGCGTGTGCGTGTGCGTGTGCGTGTGGCAGTACTCAGTAGGGGCATCGCATGAGGTGTCGTCAACGTTCGAGCTTCCAAAATTCGTTTGTTTGTATTTTTTACATTATTGTTAAATTAGTTTTAATTGGTGAAATGCTACTCTAATGCACAAGTGGCTATATACTTATACTGAAACCATTTAATAATAATTCAATTATCTGTAACCAATATATAATATCATTTATATATAATATAATTTGAAGCTGTTTGTAATAAAACTAATAAATTAATAACAATAATAATAAAAATGTATAGGTTCAATAATTAATATAGTAACATTCTTATATGTATTTCTGTCCTAGCAGATAGTGTGTGTTTATTTGTTGTGTTATGTTTTGTTGGCAGCACAGGATGGCTATGCTTTTTAGTTAAAGGCCTACTAAACCCAAATATACATGTCGAGTCATTAGACGCTGACGCTTTTGCTCAAAAGTCGAATGAAAACATACAACCGCTCAACGAGCCATCGGCCTGTTTTGTTTGGTCTGTGACGTCGACCGATACGGGTTTGATCGTGTGGCTAAAATTCCCATTAAAATCAAACGTGAGAAACAACGTCTCACTTCCACGTCTCGTAACTCACTCAATAGTAGCTCTATTTCCAAATGAATGACATCTACGTAATCTGTGAAACTTTGTGATATATGATAGTTTTTTTTATTGTTGTCCTTGTCGATTCCGGTATATGCGAGGTTTTTTTGATGATGGAAACAAAACCTTGTAATCGCCCGCCCGCTAATAGCATGCGCGATAACGTGACCACGCATGGCTTCAAGCGACCCAGTTAATTGTAATACGACGATTGAATATGGTACCAAATTCTGTACCAAACTGTCTTCTTTCATATGAAGGAAACAGATTTTAACTGTAGCTAGAAAACCATTATTTAGTACGTGTTATTTTTAATTTGAATTGAAACTGTGTTGTCTCAATGAGCTGGGCGTAGTGAGAGAACACAACCGATGCATTCAGTGCCTGCGGTCGTTTACTAGCCGTTTACTAACAACACGGTTTCAAATAACACGTTGTAAGTAATTTGTTTGTAGGTACAGCTAAAACCTGTTTCCATCATATGAAAGATGACTATTTGATACAGAATTTGATACCAACTCAATCGTCGTATTACGATTAATTGGGTCGTTTGAAGCCTTATGCGTGGTCACGTTATCGCGCATGCTATTAGCGGGCGGGCGATTACAAGGTTTTGTTTCCATCATCATAAAAAGCTCGCACGCATCAGAATCGACAAGAACAACCACTCAAAAAATTCATAATGTTTCGCAGATTACGTCGATGTCATTCATTTGGAAATAGAGCTACAATTGAGTGAGTTACGAGAAGTGGAAGTGAGACGTTGTTTCTCGCGTTTAATTTTAAAGGGTTAGTCAGATGAAAAACTAAAAAACTATCATTTGTTTATGTCCACCCTCAAATATGGAAAACATAACTAAAAGATACCATACTTTAAAAGCAGGCGGTTAAAAAATTAAAGAAAACGCGATTTTTTGGCTTGTTGCTACCAAGTAGCACCGAGCAACATTTCTAATGGTAATTTCCATGTACAAAAAATATTGCCTCGAGATAGTAAAACCACCGCTAAAATAGGGCACTTATCAAAAATCGTTAAGGAAGTTTAATGTGCATCGTCGTTTCCCTACCGATAACATGCTTCTTAGTGAGAACGTGTACTTCTACAAAATGCCCTGCAATTAATTTTCTTGTGACTTGATGTGAAGAAAAGTTGCAATCTGTTTTGAGTGGTACTGTCCGCAGTCGCCGAGTGTTTCGCGGAGCGCTGGCTGGACTCGTATTACACAATGAGTGCTCTGTCTATCAGGCAGGCGTTAGCGAGCTCGGAACCGATACAGCTGTACTACGCTTTAGACGAAAAATGTAGCAGAGCTTGCGAAGTGAATCTTATAGAATAGCTAAATGTTCACTATTTTTTTTTCTTGCATTGAAGCGACCTTTATCAACTTTATTTTACACATAACTGAATTTCATACACTAATGACTCATTGGTGATTTTTTAGTTTATCACCTGACTAATCCTTTAATGAGGATTTCAGCCACACGATCGAACCCGTATCGGTCGACGTCACAGACCAAACGAAACCTGCGCTGTAGGCCAAATGAAGCTTTGTTGACCGGTGGGACATTTTTATTTGACTTACGCAAAAGCTTCAGCGTCTAATGACTCGACATGTATGTTTGGGTTTAGTGGGCCTTTAAACATTGATTGTCGAAGATCGCTTGTGAAGGGTCACAAAGGGAGAAATGCTTTAAGGAGCAAATGAAAAGTACTTTTTAAGAAAGATTTATCACAAAATGATATTTTGACATCAAAGGAATAGCAGAGAAATTTTTTATTAGGGGAGGAATACTTAAAGGTAAATCACGGAGAACAGATATTGCAGGTCCTGGATGAAATGGATAATAATGAGTGTATGTAGAGTTATTCAAACGAGAGATTGATTAAGCGCCTCGTAATTCTAAGAGCTTCGAATCTCGAACATTGCAACACTGCAACTACGCTCATCTCAGACAGGGGTCGACCTTAGTTGTAGTGACGTCATGCTCCCTCAGCCTGCCGAATATACTCGGGCCCGGCCATAACAAAATATTTGTTGGAAAATTGAAATCGAAAAATTGAAATTGGAAATTGAGATTGCATTTGAAATTTGTTTTGTGTTTATTTATCGCAAATATTTGGGGGTGCGCGTGCGTATGTGCGCATGTGCATGAGCCGTCCTGCTCCCTCTACTAAATATCTGCTCTAAGGTCTCAACACACACAATGCTCTTTACCGTTTTACGGTAAACGGTGCATCAAATGTACAAATTTCGTGATTTGTGTATGTTTGCAATATTTTATGTCAAACAATATGCACAATAGCAACCAGCTTTTTTTAAATGGACGAAACGTAAAATATAAGTTGCATTATTTTCCAAGATGTCTTCCCATGTTTCAAAATTTCAATTTGTTTTTAGAAATTCTGCATTGTGATTTGTTTATTCACAAGTTTTAACACTTTCGCAAAAAAAGAAATGGTCTGAATTGCATGTATTACAACTTTTTACCCTCACCCCCTGACCGGGTTTCGGGACTTAGCACCTTCACGTTTGTGTTGTAAGACCGTTATGTCCATCAAATAAGACAGGTGGTGCCATCCCTTCACGAATATTGCACGAGAAATCGAAATGCTTAGATGGGATTTCTACTATTTACGTTTTTCAATACAACTCAGCTTAGGACAACTCTGTAATTTTTATCTTGTATGCCTGACATCCCATTTAATGTATTTTGTCCGCGGTTAGTTAATAAAATGTTAAATCCACTAAATTGAAATATCTCTTCTATTTTGTCCAAAGTTAATTACCATTCGATTTTTGGGGGTAGAGAGAGCAGACAATTTTCAAATTTTGCACTATTCGTCAGCTGTTATGGCGATTCATTATAGTTCACTTTGTATTCGCGAGAAGCTCTGAAAGCAGTGCAACCTCCTATCTATGAAAGCAGTGCAATCACCTATTCTATTCTATGGTTTACTATTAGTCGTTAAATGTTGAATACACACGCAACGGTTTTATCTTCGTGTATTTTGAGATGTGTATCAAGCTATAAGCTTATATACCAAATTATAAAATCCGAAAATCTGAGTTCTAATAATAGTCCAGCATCAAAGTGTCGAAAATCATAGTCCTGTGCAATTTCGAGGAAAGAGTATAGCACCATATACCAATGTGTTCATGAGGTTTTTCAGTATTTAGCGCACTTTGGTGCCAGAGCGAAATCCGCGACTGGGGGCGGGGGCGGTGCCCCCAATTTTGACAACACTTTGCATTGAATATCGCTCAATTACGGCCAAACGGTTGGTCTGACAACGAAAATGATGATTATAAAATATATTTGTGTGTAACTGATAAATATTTCCTTGTCACAATTATTCATGTACGGTACATAGTGCGAAAGTTATCGTCAATTAAGTATAAAATTAATATACTCTCAATATATAAAACCATGGGACAACTATATATTATCAAAGCAACACAAACACATTCATACACGTTTAGAAATGTCAGAGTGTTGCTATATCGGTGATTTTTTTTCATAATTTTATCTTTAAGCGATTGGTATTAGTGAAGTATTAAAGACAAGAATGCGTGGGGCTTTTGTGCGCCTGCTAAACACAAGTGTAATGCATAGAAGCATTGGCAATCATAATATTGTACTATTTCGAAAGAAAAGTACAGTTATATCTTCGTTTTAGCTTGTAAGATAATAATTTAGATGGTGCCAAGCTCCAAAATTAGGCGTTTACAAGTTATACATAAAAAACAAAATGGCCGACTCTCATGAGGTTTTTCCTATTTATCTTCACAATCGTGCGTTTTTTGGCAAAACTTAAAATGACAAAAATTGTTTCTAGTAACATTCTACACATACATGATACTTGGATATTTTCATAGGAAGTACTACTTACGTACAAATTTAATTTTTGTATGTGTGCATCTGAACTCAAATGTACAAAACTTGGCTCCCGTTCGCTTCTTGATGAAGCAACTGTGACCTACGGGAGTGGTCTTAATATCTTCTTTTAAGCTCATCAAATAATAATATTGATGGTGCCAAGCTCCAATGATAGGCGTTTACGAGTTGCATGTGAAAAACAAAATGGCTGTCACTTCAGGTGGTTTTGGCAATTTATCTTCATAACCGTACTATTTATGACAAAATTTAACATGACAAAAAATATTCCTTGTAAAATTCTACATACCATTCATATTCAGGTATTTTCATATGATTTACCATTTACCTACAAATTTAGATTTGTGTATGTTAATCTGTACTCAAATGTTCAAGCATTGGCTCCCCTGGGCTACTTGATGAAGCAAGTATGGACTATGGGAGTGGGCTCAATCTCTTCCTTTTAACTTATAGAATAATAGTTTCGATGGTGCCAAACTCAAGTATAAGGCGTTCAAGAGAAACACGTAAAAAAAAAAAAAAAACATTTTAGTACTAATTAACACGGAGAAATTTTATTTTTAGGTTAATAGTAAGTCCTATAAAAATATGTAAATATCATATGTGTGTACAATTTTACAAGAAATAATTTTTGTCATATTAAATTTTGTCATAAAACGTACGGTTATGACGGTAAATTGGAAAAACTACCTATAGTGGTGGCCATTTTGTATTTTACGTGTAACTCGATAATGCCCCAGTTTTAAGGTAGGCACCATCACAATTATTACTTTATAATCTATAAAGAAGAGATTGAGCCCACTCCTATACTTGCTTCATCAAACAACCGACGGATGTACATCTGAATACACCCTATTGGCGGGCATATTGTTTTTTTGCGTGTTTCTCTTGAACGCCTAGTACTTGAGTTTCGCACCATCAAAATTATTATTCTATAAGTTAAAAGGAAGAGATTGAGCCCACTCCCATAGTCCATACTTGCTTCATCAAGTAGCCCAGGGGAGCCAATGCTTGTACATTTGAGTACAGATTAACATACACAAATCTAAATTTGTAGGTAAATGGTAAATCATATGAAAATACCTGAATATGAATTGTATGTAGAATTTTACAAGAAATATTTTTTGTCATGCTAGATTTTGTCATAAATAGTACGGTTATGAAGATAAATTGCCAAAACCACCTGAAGTGACAGCCATTTTGTTTTTCACATGCAACTCGTAAACGCCTATCATTGGAGCTTGGTACCATCAATATTATTATTTGATGAGCTTAAAAGAAGATATTAAGACCACTCCCGTAGGTCACAGTTGCTTCATCAAGAAGCGAACGGGAGCCAAGTTTTGTACATTTGAGTTCAGATGCACACATACAAAAATTAAATTTGTACGTAAGTAGTACTTCCTATGAAAATATCCAAGTATCATATGTGTGTAGGATGTTACTAAAAACAATTTTTGTCATATTAAGTTTTGCCAAAAAATGCACGATTGTGAAGATAAATGGGAAAAACCTCATGAGAGTCGGCCATTTTGTTTTTTATGTATAACTTGTAAACGCCTAATTTTGGAGCTTGGCACCATCCAAATTATTATTTTACAAGCTAAAACGAAGATATAAGTGTACTTTTCTTTCGAAATAGTACAATATTATGATTGCCAATGCTTCTATGCATTACACCTGTGTTTAGCGGGCGCACAAAAGCCCCACGCATTCTTGTCTTTAATACTTCACTAATACCAATCGCTTAAAGATAAAATTATGAAAAAAAATCACCGATATGGCAACACTCTGAAATTTTTATACGTGTATGAATGTGTTTGTAATGTTTTGATAATATATGGTTGTCACATGGTTTTATATATTGAGAGTATATTAATTTTATACTTAATTGACGATAACTTTCGCACTATGTACCGTACATGAATAATTGTGACAAGGTAATATTTATCAATTAGACACAAATATATTTTATAATCATCATTTTCGTTGTCAGACCAACCGTTTGGCCGTAATTGAGCGATATTCAATGCAATGCGTAGTCAAAATTGGGGGCACCGCCCCCGCCCCCAGTCGTGGATATTGCTCTGGCACCAAAGTGCGCTAAATACTGTGAAACCTTATGAACACATTGGTATATGGTGCTATGCTCTTTCCTCGAAATTGCACAGGATTCCATTTGATGCTGGACAAGAACCAAGACTATTAGACTGGGAGTAGTATTAAAACACAAATGAACACACGAACAATAACCACGGTCAAAAAATAAAAACACTCACCAGTGCAATAAACCTATTTGCCCACCCCTAAGAGTGCAAAAGATATACCGACTACAGTAGCAACTTTTTGTGAATCCGACTTAAAAATTCCAGGTAATAATTCCAGGGAATAAATTTTACATAACCATAAACAATCTCAATCCCGACTCTGAATTGGCATAAAAATAATATATTTATGTTGCGTTAATACTACTTCTTCCGATATTGCAAATTTTCAAATTGTTATGGAAGAGATCTCTGTTTACTTACAAGAGTGGCACGAGATTGATTGTACAACGAAATAGATTCACGAAATAAAGTTAGAGAATGGAATATATTTATTCAAATTTGAAGCTTAGAGTCGAGTATATAAAAGTGACAGATTCTGTGCAGCGCTTTCGCATTAAATTCATTCCTCGTATTAATATATTTTTATTTCGTTCTAAAAATCTGTGGATGGGTTTGAAACAGCCCCGTTCTTCGCTCTCTTCAGCCAGGCTTTTCACCTGTGCATGGTGTATCTATCTGTATATAGTAAACACGATAAGTGACTAGTAAACATGATACATAATGTATCTACCTGTAACTAGTAAACACGATAAGTGACTAGTAAACATGATAAATAATGTATCCATCTGTAACTAGTAAACACGATAAGTGACTAGTAAACATGATACATATGTATCTATCTGTAACTAGTAAACACGATAAGTGACTAGTAAACATGATAAATAATGTATCTATCTGTAAGTAGTAAACACGATAAATAATAAATGTATCTACGAAGTCATTTCAACGGTCAAAAGGAACTATCCATTCCCACGTGACGTCACAGCGGCCATGATTGCGACACAATTGATGAGAACCAATCCTAGATCAATTCAAATTTAATATAGCTTAGCCTAGTTTAGAATTGAAAAAGTAAACATTAGATATAGAACAAAACAAAAAATCGCCACACAAGCAATTTTATTTGAAAAACAGGATGAATTTTAAGTACCACAACATGCTTCAATTGTTTCACAATGGCAATGTCAAAGTTTGATCACAAATGTGGTCGCCACGCGCGGTAATGAATAGGTTAGAAACTCTGAAAGACCATCTAGATAAGTCCTAGGAAGACAATAATATTATATTTTCTAAAGTAGAACATTTAATTTCTACTTAGTTGCAAGTTCCATACTTTTTTATTTCCCGCTAAAATGAAATTGTATGTGACGTCAGCGTGAGAAAAACAATGTTATTTATGAATCTACAACATAGCTTTTGAAAAACAAATAAATTCATTGTGTTGAATGAAGGTTTAGATATTAGACGTATTGCGTTAATTTTAAATGTCTATTAAGGCACTTGGATAGTTGATATTTAAAGTAATTTCCTTCGAATATGCTCTTAGTCTTAAGTGTAACTGAAACCCACTTAGAACACATTCGAATAATGATCCTCAGCCTGAAATGAGCTATAGTATAAAACATGCAGTTATTCTTTCGAATACTTGTCTTTCCCCGCACGCACACACGCACACACACGCACACGCAAGGATAGACCCACTGATCACACATGATTGTAAATTGACGTCATCTATCTCAACTTCCTTGGAGGACCCTCTTCCATTTTTTAAAGCAGATCTATATCTTGTTTGTCTAAAGCTTTGGATTCACGGCATGCCATCGCTTAGGGGTCCTGAATTTATCCCCGTTTTCTCCCTTTGCCGTTGACCCGGCAGTTTTATAGCAGGTAATGGGGCTGGAATTAGTTATCGCCTCCACCAGTCTTGTACGAAGGTGGAGAGCAATCTTCTCCACTCTACACTGAACGATGCAAGGGGTGATTTCAAAGATCAATAAACATTCGTGTTAAATACAGAAACCCATTGGCGTGAGGTACTTTTAGACTACGTTTAGTGCGTTTTTTAAAATAACTATCTTTCTGTTCTTGTTGCCATTAAATTTAAGTTCGAATGTGTTATAGTTTGAAAAAGAAATATAATGTTACCGTTATTATTTTATGTAATCGGTTTGAATGTTTTAATGGTTGGTATTGTTTAGCTTTAGTGTTTAAACCTTAAATAAGTTGTGTGAATCGAGCATTACCCTTTCAGATTCGAGTGAAACTAAACCTGGCAGAACAACGCCCACTTGGGGGTAAGATTCGGTGCGAACAAAGTCATGTTGCGTTTAGACACATTTTCTAGCTTTGTGTGAACAGTGATGTGATTTGTGTATGTCTGCGGTACGCGCGCACGAGACACTGTATGTCTGCGGTATGCGCGCACGACCACTGTATGTCTGCAGTACGCGCGCACGAGACACTGTATGTCTGCGGTACGCGCGCACGAGACACTGTATGGAGTATTCACGTGACGTCACAACGGTTATAATGGAGGCCGCAACGTGTGTGTTGGCTTCTGAAATAACAGCAGAATACATATATTATATATTGTGCTTTCCACGAAATATGAGAGTTTATCTTCCTACAAAGTTTACGAAAATGATTGTTTGTGCCTTTGTAAAACGCAAATGGCCGATATGGGTTCGAATCCCGCATTATACATGATATGTTTGTGATTGTCCTTCATTTGTTCACCCCTCATCGTCTCGAATAGCGTGATTGCAACAATAGATACATAAAGCAACCAGAAGAAGAGTGAAAGAGACAAGAGAGTTTCTTTATGTTGCTTTTTAGTAGTTACAGCAAAGTAATGTTGGAGAATAGAACTAACCATATGAATCATTTTACTACTTGGGGCCCAAGATTACCTTACATGATTGTGCTCTCGTCACAGGCGAGGCACTCATAGCCAACCAGCGAACCGCCCGAGACACATCTGTGCAAATACCGATCGCTGATTGGCTACGAACCCGTCGCTTGTGAGAAAAGCATGTGTAAGGTAGTCTTGGGACAGCTATAACAATGAATAGCCAGGCGGTAGAAAACACACGTACCGTTTTAGCACACAATATACCGCCACGTGCTTTATGCGAACACACTCTAGACACAATCTCTATTAGTAATTCAAACACGTAAACTTACTTAATGAAGATATAAATGGCAAGTAGTTTTAAATCACTTCTGCAACGGTGCACCCACAGTCATGAAATAGCTAAGTTGCAACATAAGAATACATAGAGATATTTGTTAAAAATATATGCAGCTTAGAAGATGTGAATATTTTGCAAGTTTCAATACCGCACATTTGTCTGCTGTCACACATTTGTCTACTGTCGCACATTTGTCTACTATCGCACATTTGTCTACTATTGCACATTTGTCTACTGTCGCACATTTGTCTACTGTCGCACATTTGTCTACTGTCGCACATTTGTCTACTGTCGCACATTTGTCTACTGTGTCCGTTATAGTTCGAGAACATATTTTACTTTCCGGTATACACAGACAACGAAAAACAAAATAATGTTCCGGTTGTTTACGTTCCAAGCAAAGTTTATACGCCTTGTTCATATTTTCTCTTGAGGTTTAATATTTGAATGTTTGTATTACATAAAAAGAATACATATCACTTTTTCAATATTGGGTTGGAACAGTTATGAACTGTTATGTTGTGTCAGGGCATCGAAGAAACGAAAGTGATTGAGCTAAATGCATATGTTTGTGTATTGGAATTTGACCATTAGGATTGGCTTGTAAACAAAGATTTGCTTGAAAAACGTGGTTGCCCATTTTCCCGTAGTACAACCATCAATGGTTAGGAAGTATGATAACGGAAACCGATCGAATTCCACCTTTTCAAAGAGAACCTCTTGGTCTTTTAAAATTAATTTCAGGATCTGTTAGTTCAGCCTGTTCAGGGGCGGTACACTAATGGCATGCGAACACTTCCTGGTGTCACGCAGATGTATATAAAATATATTGTATCAGAATGCAAATTGATAACACTTCAAAAGCCGTTTTCGGGGCATTTGCGGAATTAAATTGGCATACAAATGTCTCCTCCGGCAATAGGCGCCGACTACAGGGGGGCTTGGGGTCAAGGCCCCCCCTGAAAAATGTCAGGGGGGCGGAGCCCCCCTGAGTATGAATCCAACGCTTAGGAAAAATACGATATTTTCTCATATTGATGCGTGAACTTATAACTTTCGTTCGAAACTCGCCAAAAAGATTAGCAATCTTCAAGTAATTTCAAGATGACGATTCACAAACTATTGAGGCCATTTTGCCAAACACGGTGATGGTGTTTCGTATCAAATCGAATCTTATTATCAAACGATTATAACGTTTTTGCAAGACGTTCACTTAACAGGCCAGGGCGATGGGGCTGAAAGAGCCAATGGATTTCTGTTAAAATTTCTCCAGTTTTGAAACGTACTATTTCACGTCGTACATGATCAGTGAAAGTCGAAATTTTCCAAAGCACTTACCTCTATTTTTAAATGGCACAACCTCAACAAAATTACAACGGCAATCGAGGTATTAGTATTACGTCGTGACGGATTTTTAGCGACTTGGGAAAAATCACTGTCGAGCTTACAAGCTTGATTTAGTAGAGCCAAACGTTTTCAGAGAAAGGAAAATACTCCGTCGACTTGACGATGGCAGTGACGTTCATGGTTACCAAACGACATATCTATAAGTATTCAAGTTTGGGATCAAACTTCATCCAGTTTTCGAGATAGGTTTTAGGAAAAAGTAATCAATTACATGGCCAAAATGAAACAATTTGCAACTTGAAAGATCGATGGAGAAAATGAAACGTTTTTTTCAAGGAGGACTTTGATATTTCTCTGAACTATAGCACCCTCATAGACCTCTCCAAACTTCGTGATGATGATATTTTGGGTTTCGTCCCATATGTTTGCAACGAGGCTAATCGAGACGATGAATGGGGTATTATGATTATGAAAAAAACGCCACATGACATCCATGCCCAAGCCAGGATTCGAACCTGGAACGCAGAGACCGCGGTTTACTACCAACGCCTTATCAACCTCGGCTAACTGCACCAGCTCCAAACTTCGTTACTACTAACTGTGTCTCCAATGTTTATGCGAGTCATTTTTTTTTTAGCCCCCCCCCTGAAATGTTGACAAGTCGGCGCCTATGCCTCCGGCGTTGTGGAGTTTGGCTCCCAGATACTTCATTATGTAAAGCGTTCATGTTATTCTGTTAACTAAGAATATCCCCCAACCAAATTGATTAACTGGAAATGTTATCGCGTAAAACATAATAATTTCAAATCGCAGTCAAATTTGGATTTATTAATTTGTGATTTCACTCTTAAAAAAGCTATTGTACACTACTTGGTATATTTTTAAAAGTTCGGACACCGGGATAGAGTACATTTAATAGTTTGTACAAAAACAATGGTTGTTAAATCACAACTGGTTCACCATCCCTGTCTGTAGTTCTGACAAAATCCATTATCATTGGACAATCATTATCAAAAGACATTGGCCATTATCTCTAATCCTTTAGTTTCTACGTTGCCTAGACAGTCTTTACGCTGCGACTCTTGTTTAGTCTCGTAGTTCATCCTTGTAACACATTGATTGGCAGTCAGCACTCAGACAATAGTTTCTAGATGAGGCCGGAATGTTTGGTATGTTGTCGACACGACGCACTCGGCCGACAGCGCGAAGTGACCCCATGCGCGTGCGCGGCTCGGCACAAGGCGGGTGGAAGTGTGGAGTGTGCTCAGCTACCTCCCTGCGACACTAGCGCGCGGGAATGTTTGGTATGTTGTCGACACGACGCACTCGGCCGACGGCGCGAAGTGACCCTATGCGCGTGCGCGGCACGGCACAAGATGGATGGAAGTGTGGAGTGTGCTCAGCTACCTCCCTGCGACACTAGCGCGCGGGAATGTTTGGTATGTTGTCGACACGACGCACTCGGCCGACGGCTCGAAGTGACCCTATGCGCATGCGCGGCACGGCACAAGGCGGGTGGAAGTGTGGAGTGTGCTAAAACGAATGCACGGCTGCCTCCCTGCGACACTAGCGCGCGTAGTGGTGCATGCATTTTCTACAGCTCTGAAAGTACGTGGAATATATTGTTATTCATCTAAAGACATCAGAAACCTAATTTAAAAGTTTTAAAATTAACTCATTATACTTCTATGAATGTTCAAAGATTTTGATTATCTGTTTCCCGCACTATTATTTTTAAACGGTATGTGACGTCACAATCCTTGTAAATCACTGCTTATATGAATGACTTTGCACATAACCTCCTTGGACTTTGCCACCGCTTCCTAGACGAAACAATCAAATTTTCAAGGCCATCAAGCTAACCTTGTCAAAATTTGCACTCAAGCCGTTGTCAAGTCTGCTTTATATGAATAACAACACCCATTATTTACTGATATTCTATGAAAATAGGTTTGGTATTATTGTTTTTATAGAAATTGGGCTTCAAAATTAATTATTAGGTATACTAGGCATTAATTCGATTTTATATGATTTTAGATATGATAATTTCCAAATAAGCGTTATTTTATTTATCAGTTTATGATTGGTTGATTTCTGATACAGGGAAAGTGACGTATGCCCCGTTTTTCCCGCCATAAATATGTGTGAAACTTTCAGCTCGTTTTTATAAATGAAACTTTATTCTATGTCATCAAAATAAAATATATTTGTATTCAGGAAGTTAATCCTTATCTATTTTTTTTTAGAAAAATGCTAAAAAAAGATTACGCATATTCCCTATTGTAGTAGAACTATTTTTTCGACTCGAGCCGTACCACTATGCTAGGCCCACAGCCCGTAGGCCCAGGACCTGCGTGCGCAAGTGGTTGCTGAGAGAAAATTGGTCGTGTTCCATCACTGGATACATTTCTTATTTTTAACTTCCCGATGTGGAACGAAACAGGAACGAGATGATATCTCGATTTGGTATTTTATTTTTATGACGCCATTTTGGGAGGTTTCGTTTATTTTTGAAAAGTTATCGAAGAGTAAAATGTTTGGGAAGTAATTCATGTTCCCAAACTTGAATCAATTGATCAACTTGCGTTGCATCATTATTAAAATAATCTATATAGTAGTCTCTTTATAAGTTTGTATGATTGGATCAGGACCAAACCATAAAACTATAATTCTGTATCACTGCTAGCTGTATATTGTATTTTTTGTCTCGATACTTATTAGATTCTGTTTGGTCGAAGATAGACGCAAGCACGACGACTCATGCAGTTGATTTGAAGTTTTTCCAAATCCCTGTGCTTGGAATAGGAAATAGGCATAGGATTGGAATACGTAATAAAATATGGGTTGATTGGGTTCAGGCGGTATTTGGAGCTCCCATTGCGCGTTGTGTACTTAACAGGAAACATACTTATTATAAAAGTATTTGCTCTCACTCAACCCAATCACATAAAGCGGTTGGCATTAGTATTTGAACTGCGAAGCTCTGCATTCTATTGGTCAAAGAAACGAACCATTTAGCCCAGAACTTATCATTACAGAATTTATTTGTTTCACAATTTGTTTGCTTCGGTTACTTACACCGTGTTACTATTAAAAAAGAGTCTCTGTCCCAATTGTCTCCCACCTCTTCTTTTACCGTTACATTAAGTCGGATTTCTGTTTCATGCTTATTCTATATCGACATCATATCATTTGCTACCATCTGGTGGTTGTACCGTTATTTAATATTCATTTCTGATTGATCTAATGTCCAGTTGATTTACTAGTTTAGTTACACTCTTAAGCATTAATATTAAAAACCAATTATTATCACTATGTAAACACCAATAGCAAGAAAACACTACTAATAATGAAAACAAAGTAGGAAGCGTTTAAAAAAAAAAAATACTTAAAATAGTATTGTTACTTGCATTAATGTCACCTAATACGTACATTAAATAAAGTAAATTAGCATGTTATTTTATATTCCACTTTGTGCTTATCTATAAAATAAGATCTGCTTAATTCAGGAATACAATCTCACGAATACTGATGCACACAAACCCCTGCCGAACAAACTGAGGGATTATGTGACGTTACATCTCCCTCGCAACAAGAAAACTCTCAACATCTTAACACAGCTCTCTTGCAACATAGTAAGGATCGTCTAATCAAAACAAACGACGGTGTCTGTACGAACCTCGGTAATTGAATAACCTTGCGCCTTATATCTCGTCGAGATGAAAGTCATTTTAATAATACGAGTGATTGAGGGGCTTTAAACTCCGTTCGTAGTCTCTGCGTTTATATTATCCACCCTCTATGCATTTTAGTATCACCGTGGTTATCAACCCCCGAGATGAGATCTGGCAGCCTTCCTATTTACAACCCCTCTGTTATCTGCTATCTAACCCCGTATAATCCAAAACTTGTGTTATTAATGTTATAAGATACGAATAAATATCATTATTATCACGCTTTTCAAGCGAGATCAAGGAATATATCTTCACTCTGTGCAGTTCTCTTATTTCTAAATGTTTCTGTTGACCCATAGCCTACACTCTACACTCTACAGTAGTCTCGAAGTCGTAGCAGACATAGGGTCACACCAGCCGTGCGATGATTCTGATGGAAGGTTTGATGTGTGGGTGTTGGGGGGGGGGGGGGGGGGGCAACCCATGATACAATGATATTGCTGTGTGAGAGAAACCGTCCTCTATGAAGCCCCCAATGCAGCTTCGAGAGTATTTTAAACCCTGCATTGTTCAAGTCTCCTGTATTATCTACTAGTCTCTTTGTGGTCTCGCTATTTTGTATTATCTTTTCCCAGACGAATTTATCTTTCTTTTCATAACACAGCCGTAGTAATCTGCCATGACAGTAGGATTAACTTAGTTCCTTTATTGCATACATTCTCCGGCCGAGGTATTTTTTTTTTCATGGTGGCTGGTTTCGTAGGTGTACGAGTATATTTAAAAAATATTCGTCTCGGCAGTTTGTTGAAATATGGTTGAAAAACAGAGCAATAAGTCTGGCAGAAAATACAGGTCCAGGAAAATGCCTCAGGGCTGCCGAAAGTTTATTTTTCAACTCGTCATCAAGTAAGACAAATATTGGAGTTTAAGGGTTAACTTGGAAAAGGTTTTAATGAATCTTTCCCAAAGTAGTCAAAAATAAATATATATCTCTGAAAAAACAAGAATTCATACACTTTTATGTTTTATAAATATTCAGTTTTATAAATATTTACATCCCTACAAGCAACCATATATTACATGTAGCTTTCGAGTACGTGCATTGCTAAACGAGAATATATAATTGTGAAAAACTATACCTTGCTTTGTAAAGTCAGTGTTGATGAAGAAGTTCTCTCCCAATGGAGGAATCAACACGAGTCAACTGTATGTTTTCAAGCAAGATGCCTGTCGCAATCGTTACAATTATTATAATATTACTGAATAAACACTTCAATAGCGACCGGACAGTAATTAACAAATGGCTAAGAGAAGTAAAGAAGGTTTGAAATGGTTGTTTGAATATGTATCAGCTTGATAACGGTCAAAGTTTCTGAAACTGTGCCCGGTGTAAGAAAAGGTAAAACAATCGGAGGAAAAACATGAGAAGTGAGACCTATAGAACCTTAAACTGAACAAAATGGAATGTTTAGCGCATAGAAACAATAATATTAAGGTCAAATTAATAACTATTGACACATGTTCAAAATCGTTTATAACACATCGGACACATATGACGCGTTGATCAATAATTCATATTAAAGTCTGCCTACTCCACTGCCAGAGTTGATTATCCTTCATCGTCGCTTTTCTTTCTGCAAGTTTCCATTTTCGAGGATATTTAGCCCCCCCCCCCACCCCCCCTCCCTCACACGCGCACACTTGTTCGATCACACGTGTTTCCACCCCCACCCCCCTCGCGGCAGCTCCATCTCTCACTGATGTGGGGCTGTTTTGCACCCGCACTACTCAAAGTGGCTGAAGGCCAAATCACTCCCCCATCTTTACTGCCCACCCACGTCTCGCAATAATCGGGCCTCTCTTCTACCCCTCTCATTCTGTATCTGTTTCTCTGGCAACCACCCCCCCCTCAACCCTTCGATCCCTCGCTTGATGGTGATTGCGGTTTGTTGGATCCTCACGCACAGTTAGACTCTCAAGTAGGCCCGGCGCAATCATCTCTATTGGTTATTTATTATTTATTTCCCTTACATTCACAAAACAATATTAATGAATGGGGGGTGGTAGATTTGAGCTCAGCTCCGAACACAGAGATTGACTACCAATACCAAAAATATCTTACTATTCACCACACAATATACAACGATACAATAATACAGGGAAAACGATGCTGAAAATTTAACAAGTGTAAATAAAATAATAAAAATATGTAAAACACAATGATATTAAATTGACGCAATAATTAAAATGAAAACAATAATTTTAAAATTGAGAAAGAAGTGAAAAGTGTCATGTATAAAATCACGTGTATGAGCACATGTTATTCAAGGGGAAGCATCACTGATCATGACAAATAAATTGATCTAGGTATCAAAATAAATTATGGTCCAACACGAGAAAATTTATATCTGAGGATAACTATTCATACTGCTATAATATTTTAAATCAAATTGCATGTTATGTTAGAAACACTAGTCAGTTATTGTTCCTGTATGTTCCTTCTTTGGTTAACAAATAAATTTACCATAACTTAACTAGCTATAACAACTTTTGATTGACGAATAAATAATTAAAACTTGTTGATTATATATACTTGAAGTTCTGGCCTGGCGTTGACAGATATGTAACAAGTTGTGCCCTACTTCTAGTGTGCAAGAGCAGCTGCAATGCATTTCATCAACTATGCTTCTGATTTCGAAGACGGTGACAGTATTTGGTTTACATGTCTAAAGCTCTTTGGTGATAGATGTATGTATCTATGTATGTATGTTTATTTGTTTGTTGGCTCATTTGGCAATTTTTTACATTCAGATACAATTATGACATTGATACAACACACTCCCACTTACAATATCACACTTACAATATCACACTTACAATATCACACTTACAATATCACCCTTACAATGTCTCACTTACAATATCACACTTACAATATCCCACTTACAATATCACACTTACAATATCACACTTACAATATCACACTTACAATATCACACTTACAATATCTCACTTACAATATCACACTTACAATATCCCACTTACAATATCACACTTACAATATTTGATTAAGAATAAATAGCCTCAAATTGGATCTCACACAACTAACTTTTTCCATTGCTTCAAACACATTAAGGTAAGGGCATAGGCCTAATATTTCATAGAAAAATAAACAAATCAAAACCACTGTATAAACCTAAGATACTTAAATTACATCCATCATATCATAAACCCAGTTAGTACATTTTGATGTAAATAAGCTTAGACTCTTTATATCCTTTATTACACTTGGTAATTTGTCAAACTCCTTGACACCAGCTATAAATACCGAGTTTTGCCATTGCTTACTATTACATGTAACCCTAAAAGCGTTGCCTTCCACGGCTCCCCTCGTATTTATATTATGAACCTGTCTGATACAACTCATTTTATCAGCAAGATAACCTGGCATCATATTGTTCCTCATTTTAAATATAAAGACTTAAAGTAAGAACATTAATTTATTTTTTACACTTAGCCATTCTAACGCACCTAGCATCTGTGCTATTGGAGTTACTTTCCTACATCTAATTATACACCTCATAGCTTTGTTTTGTAGCACCTGCAGTCTATATACATCATTTTTTCCTAGTTGGAATAGCACTGTAGCTCCATTTTCGAAATGTGGCCTAATTATACAATTATAAACCATATTTCTGGTCCAGCTTGTCAGTTTACCCCCAATTCTTCTAAAGTATCCTATTTTCTTCCCAATTTTCTTTATTAAAAACTATACATGGGATTTAAAGAGAAGATATTTGTATTCAGTAACCATATCGATCACTTCATATCCCACTTTTAGTTTCGTCATACTTTCCCTCTCTTTATCGGCATTTGGGACATTACTTCCTTGTATTACAATTCCTTTAGATTGACTTACATTTAGTTTTAGTTTGTTAATACACAACCATATTCCTATTCTGCCAGTTCCTCATTCATTTGACTAATAATTTCATTTACATTAAAACCACTTATGGAAAGCACCATGTCATCTGCATACATATTGATAAATGAGACTTTACAGCTCTTCGTTACATCATTTATATACATGATAAAGAACAGAGGCCCTAGTATGGACCCTTGTAATACCCCATTGACACATTCAAGTTCATCCGATAACGTGTTCTTATACCTAACTCTTTGTTTTCTTTCAGTCAGGATGTTGAACTAAGATGAACAAAATTATATCACAACTTCCTTCCTTCCTATCGTGTCGTTCTGAGTTTTTATATATTGCTTTTAGTTCAGTTTTTGAACGGGTGAAGGTTTTGAGTCACACACAGTAAAATATTAAAACACTATTATGTTTGTAAATTATACATTTTGACTTTTCAGGACGATTGAAAAGTCAATTCCATCTTCAGTCTTAAAACTAGATCGGATTATCGGAAAGTCGAATGTTTCACAACCCTGACAAGGGCCAGGAGTGTACGAGTATCACCCCTAATTGGCGATATCTTATCTGAACGCGGGTTATAAACATAATAGAAGCCAATAAGGTTGTTTAAAATAATGAAGATCAATACGGTCTGTTTTTAAAATCTCTGGATAATTATTCACCCTTCTGATTACTTGTTACGCCGAGAACACCAGTCAGAAACTTTAAAATGGAGTTATCCACAGCGTTATGTTTATCAACGAGGTTGTTCACTCGTAGACATAAGTAAATCATTGATCGGTCAGAAGATGTATTTACTACGACAACTCTCCCACAACATCCACATTTATTATTTTTGGCTCAATCTGATTCACGAGTCAATAAGCACAACATCAGTATCTATATCGGATAAACAAATGAGTGCATAAGAGTTGTAAATACGTGTTCTTACCTAGCCTTGATCTACGTGTGTTACGTATAACACATCTGGGCTGTCAAATCATTTGGTTTTCTGGCCTGGTTCTGGTTTTCTTGTATTGGTGAAATTATAATATATATTCGAAGAATGACAAGTTAACTGCATATTGCACTGGTACTTGAAAATATTTTAACCAAAAATAATTGGGTTACGAAAGTAAAAAGATTAAAATTACACCAATTGTTATTATTATTAATTGCGGCTGTCATAACGCCACTTTATTTAGGCAATATGATTTAGACGTTGAGTTATCACTGAAATCTATCAATGTGATTGTAACACACAGTCATTTAAACATTGGATTTGCCATGCTACATAGACCAGGGCAGATACTAGGTCGTAAAATCATCTTAATTAGATGAGTGGTTTGACAATATATTACCCGTTGTGTTCTTGTATTTACATTCTACCTACTCATCAAGGTCACCGGGTTGACCGGTTATGGGGTGGTGGCGGGGGGGGGGGGGGGGGAATGGTGGAGGTGCCGGGTACGAAGGAGTGTAAAATCATTTGTATATTAACAAATAGAAATTGTTAAAACCCGTTTGTATTTATTGTGTATTGTTTGTTTTTATGTTATGTCATTAGAATGCTGGTATCTTGTGGTCACCTGATATACATTAAACAGCTGACAATAAATTGTGTTTCTCTCTAGGACGTGGCTGAGAGTTTCTCGCGTTCTTTAATTAATGTGGTTTTAGGTCTAGATCTGGTCGCTAGTTGCGCCTTTCTGCCAGTACTTGAGGAAACAAATAACTATGGCTTTCAGTTAAGTACGTAATTCCCACTATCAGTTCACTAGTAAGCAATTCCTTAAATTCCACTATATGTAAAAGAAAATTAGTTTAAAAACTAAAACTTTCTAAAACAAGTTAGAAACAACTTTGATCTATTAAAACCCCAATAACAAAATAATCAATAACACATATTAAGCACATAGCGACATATAGAACAGCGGATTAATTCCCTGGAAATTTGTAAAAAAGGCATCTATTTAAAAGAAAAATTCATGAGACTTCCCTCAAATGTCAACTCACATTGTGGTATCCATATGGCCGGCATGACGTCACGAGAACCTTATGTCAGAGATTATCGAAATGTATACCGGTACGCTTTTTTGTGTGTCTATTTGCTGTGTACGGCACTGCAATGAAATGTACTGAGTCAAGTGATCAACAAGCATGGTGATGTGTGCTATTAAAAATACCAACGTTCCAGTCAGCAGTCAATGTAAATAACTATATATATATTTATCCGTTTTAATTGGAAATGTCTTCATGTCGTCCTATATTTTCTTATGTTTCTAACTCTATCTCCGCCTTGCCGCATTAAGACTAGTCAGAATATCATGGCAAGACTTGAACTAAACCATCTTTCTGTGTCACGTCTCTCTCTCTCTCTCTCTCTCTCGCTACACGAGGCTCTTTTTTATCCTCACTGGTTTTTATCGACTCTGTTTCTAGTTAATGCTTTGAGTTGTATATGGCTTCTTTCACTTCACTCTATCTTTTCCTATTCATTAATTATCTTGTTTTATAGCAAATAAACTACTGTGCGGACTCATACGGCTGGAACTGACGGCATCTAAGCCTCCGCAGTTCGGCTGGCATTGTTTTATTACTACATGTTGGATGTCAAATTAGTTTTTTGTGTTTTACACCACGACGTCTTTTGAAATTTCGGCTAGACACTTGATCTTATTATGTCTACTATGTTGTGTCTAAATTAACGTTATGTGACGTCTACTTTCTTTGAAACTTTGTATACACTATTTAAGCTGGGTGCAGCTTGTTTTAAGTTTTGTCTACTCTCCAAAAATATATTTTTCGTACAAGACTTTTTGTTTCTACACGTGGTATATTCGTAGCAGGTTATTTTCTCACTTAGGCCCTGTATTATGCACAACTATTAAGAAATTTAATATGAGCTAATAAGCTATTAGGTGGATTTTAATGCTTCTGATTGGTGGTTGCCATGGTGAAAACAAGTTATTAGCAACAAACTTACTTATTATTAGCTGTTCATAATACAGGGCCTTAGATAGAGTGGATTTCTATGACGTAATTTTGAAAGCCTACTGTGAGTTCTGTCATGCCTTCTTCAGTGTGTGCTTAGTTATTGAATAACTCGAACACTTGCCGATAAATGTGTGTACAATTGTTTTTGTTGTATGCAAGTATTAGTATTTTTTTCGAAATCTCAAATAAACTCATTCAAAACGTCCGTATTGTCTGCTGGTGGACTTATGCACACATCGAATAGTTTTCTTTTTCTTATTTACTTGTACGCCTATCAAACATTGCGAAAGCTTTATTTTCGTCATCTTATTTCTTGCTAAAGATGGTGATAGGGAAATGTACCAACAGATTTACTTCTAGTTGTGTCAGCCCTATATGCATAACAGTTATCAATCATACTTGAAGTAGCAAACATTTCTACAGTCGTGCCCACCGTTCTAACTAACTTTCGTTCTTCTTGTTTATTTTTTCTCTGTACTACGCACGTTTGTGTGGCCTTATCTAGAACGTTTAGGCCTATATATTACATAAATTTATGTGCCCCTTATGTACACCCACCAACTTATCAATCAGGTCAACGACAAACCGTCTTTACCAGTACATATTGAGCAATTGCTTTGTTAAATTTAATCTATGCGCCATTGAGCTTACTCTCAAAAATATTAACATCAATCGTCAGCCATATTGGATACTACGATATGTGCATGAGACTGTTGCAGTGAGTCACCTTAGTGCTGACACCTGCTTGTCTCTGTCACCAGGCGGCGTCGCGTGGTATGCTGCGCCTGCTGACGCGCCTGCTCTCTCAGTCTAGTCACCCTGCTGTACAAGTGCTGACACCTGCTTGTCTGTCACCAGGCGGCGTCGCGTGGTGATGCTGCGCCTGCTGACGCGCCTGCTCTCACAGCCTCGTCACCCTGTTGTACAAGTGCTGATACCTGCTTGTCTGTCACCAGGCGGCGTCGCGTGGTGATGCTGCGCCTGCTGGGCATGCGCCTGCTGACGCGCCTGCTCTCTCAGCCTCGTCACCCTGTTGTACAAGTGCTGACACCTGCTTGTGTGTGTCACCAGACTGCGTCGCGTGGTGACGCTACGCCTGCTGACGCGCCTGCTCTCTCAGCCTAGTCACCTTGTTGTACAAGTGCTGACACCTGCTTGTCTGTGTCACCAGGCAGCGTCGCGTGGTGATGCTGCGCCTGCTGACGCGCCTGCTCTCTCAGCCTAGTCACCTTGTTGTACAAGTGCTGACACCTGCTTGTCTGTCACCAGGCGGCGTCGCGTGGTGACGCTGCGCCTGCTGACGCGCCTGCTCTCTCAGTCTAGTCACCTTGTTGTACAAGTGCTGACACCTGCTTGTCTGTCACCAGACTGCGTCGCGTGGTGATGCTGCGCCTGCTGACGCGCCTGCTCTCTCAGCCTAGTCACCCTGTTGTACAAGTGCTGACACCTGCTTGTCTGTGTCACCAGGCGGCGTCGCGTAGTGATGCTGCGCCTGCTGACGCGCCTGCTCTCTCAGCCTAGTCACCCTGTTGTACAAGTGCTGACACCTGCTTGTCTGTCACCAGGCGGCGTCGCGTGGTGACGCTGCGCCTGCTGACGCGCCTGCTCTCTCAGTCTAGTCACCTTGTTGTACAAGTGCTGACACCTGCTTGTCTGTCACCAGGCGGCGTCGCGTGGTGATGCTGCGCCTGCTGACGCGCCTGCTCTCTCAGCCTAGTCACCCTGTTGTACAAGTGCTGACACCTGCTTGTCTGTCACCAGGCGGCGTCGCGTGGTGACGCTGCGCCTGCTGACGCGCCTGTGACGCGCCTGCTGCTGCTCGTCTGCTCTCACAGCCTCGTCACCCTGCTGTACAAGTGCTGACACCTGCTTGTCTGTATCACCAGGCGGCGTCGTGTGGTGACGCTGCGCCTGCTGACGCGCCTGCTCGCTCAGCCTAGTCACCCTGTTGTACAAGTGCTGACACCTGCTTGTCTGTGTCACCAGGAGGCGTCGCGTGGTGATGCTGCGCCTGCTGACGCGCCTGCTGACGCGCCTGCTCTCACAGCCTAGTCACCCTGTTATACAAGTGCTGACACCTGCTTGTCTCTGTCACCAGGCGGCGTCGCGTGGTGATGCTGCGCCTGCTGGGCATGCGCCTGCTGACGCGCCTGCTGCTGCTCGTCTGCTCGCTCAGCCTCGTCACCCTGCTCTTCCTGAGCCGCTGCGGGCTCAACCTTGAAGCTGAGCTCATCGAGCCGCCAACCGGTGAGTCAAATAGTTGGCGTACACTAGACATGTTGGATCGGTGATGATCTATTTTCATACACTCACGTGCACACAGCCACGATAAACATACCGATAAATTATTATTTATTCCCAATCAATACAAGAACATATGCTTTTATGTATTATTTTCTTCTTTATTTCCGTTCGTAATGAAAGTGGGTTAGCAGAGAAGACCACGGCTCCAAACACAAAACGTGACTGCCTACCTGTACTATAATTAACTAAATATTAGATAATATAAAATGGGGGGAGCATGGCCAGCTTGTCGGAGTTTAGGTCGCAGAGACTATGTCGCAAGTACATATGAAGAAGAAAGTTGTGCAAGTAAGAAAGTAAGAAGTTATGTCTCAGAACAATATGAAGATGAGATAATTAATAATGATCCAAAGACTGGGACGAGAGCCCTCTGTGCGGGCACCGGTCACTCACGGGGGACGTAACTCGACTAGTATACGTACATGATACACGATAAGGTTCCCACTATCGTAACGTGCCTCAAACAACGAGCTATATATTCCCTAAATATATAAATATAGACGAAATATTATAAAACAGCATAAATTGGCATTTCGAAATCATATGGTAGATATACTGGATAGTTACCGTAGAAGTTCAAGTTAAAATACTGGAAGAAAAAAAGAACCAACGGTGCTTATTATTGACACTGTGACAAAGCAAATTTTCACGAGATATATTGTTATAAAATGTCACGCACATGTATATGATCATAAAACATTAAAAAAATCCGTTCCTTATCAACAAGTGAGTAATACTCGATGTTTGCGTAGGTTTTGGCTGAACCTGAAAAGAACTAAGCGGCGTGACCCTACCGCGCTTCTTTTGACAATGATTAATCCTTCCATCAATATCAAGACTGAAGAACCTCAGGGAAGCTCAATTTGTGAAGTATACCTAATGGATTCATCCATGCCGGGTTTTGCAGACAACTGAGTTCTTTGGTGCGCGTGTCTTGTGGGAAAATAATATATTAATTCTAATCAAATATCTAGGCTGCCAACTTATGCGGATATATGGGGAATTCACGGTGAAGGGTGAATCGTCCTCTGTGAAGGTGTCTGTATGAGGGAAGGGGCAGGGTGGGGAGACATTTGCGTCTGTAGGCTATCCCAGATCAAGGAACACACCGGCAAACGGACCGTCTCAAAGAGAGACCCACTCTGTGCAGAATTGTAAGGCTATAATCTTGCTATCGGAATCTCATCAAACTAAGTAGGAACAGGGTTGGGGGGGGGAGGTGGAGAGGGGGCAAACACTTAAAGGAAGGGACCTGATCAATGATTTCTACTGGAAGTTACAAAATGCCAGATAGTAGGCTAAGTACCGTGTTATTTGAATCTGATGAAAGAGTTAAAACTACAGCTGTTGCTTCAAACAGTTTGTTGGCGACATTCTCGTTACACTGCACACACGCTGACAAGTATTAACTTTACTCGCAACCTTTCAAATTTCATGTGGCTCAGAGCTTCCTGTAATAAGAGAAAGTGAGGGCTTCGCAGAAGGAAGTGGATGATTCACATCTATGGCCTCCATTAAGAACAACTACAATGTGGCTGAGAGCTTCCTGTAATGAGAGACAGTGAGGGCTTTGCAGAAGGAAGTGGATGATTCACATCTATGGCCTCCAACAAGAACAACTACAATGTGGCTGAGAGCTTCCTGTAATAAGAGAAAGTGAGGGCTTTGCAGAAGGAAGTGGATGATTTACATCTATGGCCTCCAACAAGAACAACAACAATGTGGCTGAGAGCTTCCTGTTATAAGAGAAAGTGAGGGCTTTGCAGAAGGAAGTGGATGATTCACATCTATGGTCTCCAACAAGAACAACTACAATGTGGCTGAGAGCTTCCTGTAATAAGAGAAAGTGAGGGCTTTGCAGAAGGAAGTGGATGATTCACATCTATGGTCTCCAACAAGAACAATTACAATGTGGCTGAGAGCTTCCTGTAATAAGAGAAAGTGAGGGCTTTGCAGAAGGAAGTGGATGATTCACATCTATGGTCTCCAACAAGAGCAACTACAATGTGGCTGAGAGCTTCCTGTAATAAGAGAAAGTGAGGGCTTTGCAGAAGGAAGTGGATGATTCACATCTATGGTCTCCAACAAGAACAACTACAATGTGGCTGAGAGCTTCCTGCAATAAGAGAAAGTGAGGGCTTTGCCGAAGGAAGTGGATGATTCACATCTATGGTCTCCAACAAGAACAACTACAATGTGGTTCAGAGCTTTCTGTAATAAGAGAAAGTGAGGGCTTTGCAGAAGAAAGTGGATGACTCACATCTATGGTCTCCAACAAGAACAACTACAATGTGGCTGAGAGCTTCCTGTAATAAGAGACAGTGAGGGCTTCGCAGAAGGAGGTGGACGATTTACATTTATGGCCTCCAACAAGAACAGCTACAATGTGGCTCGATGCACGTTGGGCGTTTATTCTTGCTTTTAAAGCAGAAGGGCAAGTGCTCGATTCCCTTTCTGGGACTAGCATTTATGTGAACGCGCACTTTGGAGTCATCGTAGCAATGAAGGACAGAACTTTTATCAAGTATACTACTGAACATTACTTATTGTATTCGAGTGTGCACACAATAAATAGAAATAAATTTCACATGTTTGTATTTATTTTACTAACAACTTTCAATCTATGGTGGCTCACATATTTAAAGCGCAGGTCCTTAAGGGTAAACCGCCTTGTGGCGTGGGTACGAACCCCGCATGAGGCATGTTTTTCTGTAAATGTCCTTCATCTTCATCTTTTGCCCCTCATCTTCTCAAATAGTACGATTGTTCAGTAGTGGCAAAAACCAACAAGAATCATCAACACTATAGGAGATGTCCGTAGATGCCAGAGTGGACCAATTGAGACACAGCATGTCTGGCATGTCTGGCATGTCTGGCTTACGGGAGAGATTATTGCTTTAATACGTCAGCGATAATAAGTAATTTTTTTATTTTTCAAATCATTTTATTCTTTCCCGTCTCACACAATGCAGATTATAAATCAATTATCAATTAAGACATAATAAAGACACAATAAAGACCCATACAATATAATAACACAATACACTAATTCGTAAATGGCAAAATTAAGAAACAAAATCATTATAATATACATAAAGAAAATAGAAAAGAAGCCCACGTAGGGTATAAAGTATAAACCCTGTGTGGGGGCTGAGAAAATGAAGGTAAACATAAATATGGCTCCAAGAAAGCGAGAATAAATGGCATGTGTAATCTATGTCTTAGTAAATGCCCTGAGTGAATAAAACTGCCGAGGTCGCCAGAGTGGCCGTGGTCTTCTGACCCCCTCCCCCCCCTCCCCCTCCCCCCCTCCTCTCACCTACCCACAAAGTAGACCAAGTCATCAGAGTGTTATGATGATAATAATGATAGAGTAATAATACAATAATATAAATTATCAATAACATAACATAAGTGATGCAATGGTCACTCTGACATCTGGGAAACATCTCTGTTACTGAAAGAATGGAGTGAAGGCCTCAGGTCATGAAATAGTATTTATATTTAATTAATTATTTATTGTTTTATTGGTTGTTCTTTTGTGTTTTGTCTTACTTGTATTATTGTAAAATGTAATTGTATTGTATTGTACACGACTACGTGAACGAAAAAACTCCCATACCAATCGTTATCGGATACATTGCTGAAGCCCTATTGGGCTATTCACAGGATCCGATGGTAGCCGCACTTGCAGCGCTCCTCCGCAAACTAATCTCCATCCCCCAAAATTGCTAGATCTCAAGCTCGCATCATAGCCTGGAACGCCAACGGCGCCATCCGAACTGCACCAATTCAGTTTTCTTCTCGTTTTCCCACTGACTTCATGTAGCAGGTTCTACCCCCATTCATTCCCACACTAATTCTTACTATCACCCCAGCCCTCGGGCTTATGCGTTTTTACTTCTGTATTCCTTCACCATCTGCTCTAGAGGGCCCAGCCCGGGAGAGCGCTCCAGCAAAGTTTAATGTTGAACTATTGCATCTAGTAAGATAAGAAGATTATTATAAATTTTCTTTGAGCTCAATTGTGAGGGGGTGCTTCTACATGTAGGATGGACTCTAGTCGGGTAAGGATGGCCGGTGACATGCACGCGATATCAAGCGAGGGGAGAGCGTCTTCGATCTGGTCTCAAGATGACGTCATTGGCACACGGCGAACATTAGATTTATCGTGACACTCTTGAATTTCAATCTATGAGCCTGGCCCTCGCGAAGCCAGAGTTATGGCAACGATAATTGAAGTCGATCTACAATCTACATCAATATTCGACGTCCTCGGCAGACAACGCCGGGTTTTTGTTACTTGCTGCTGGTGAATCATTTGTAGAGCATGCATTACATTTTATGATGATGTGCTTCCTTAGCTCTAGCGGCTGGATAAAGGAACCACTCATCACACAAGATTAGTAGATAGGGTCTGTCCCGTTTTTAACTGGACCTATTAACTGTTGACCGGGACGCTATAATGTCCCGGGTTTGTAAATTTGAAAATATATTCGTCAGTAGGACTGTTCAAAGTTTACGAGAAACTTTGCAGAAGATCAAAATCGAATATAATATGTCGATGATTCCCTATTGTAAAGAAGTCGATGTTAAGCATGCAAAAACTTTCATTAAAATAATATAATCAGATTATGTTATGTGGCAGTGTGTCAAAGAAACACGATGCGTAACACTACACAAAGCAAAATTATGCCATAGAAAATAGGAAAAACTTAAAAAGTTAAAACAGATGAACACAAATCTTCTGCTAATTCTGTTCCCGTTCAAGGTTTCTAAACGGACACATTTATTGGAGTCAAGATTAAACTATTTGAATGTAAAATTAAACCGTGTGTAGTTCAGGCTTAAGTCTATTGTAAGGACTCTGAGACAGATGTTTGAGCGTAGAGTGAGGGAGTGGAGGCAGGTCACGAGTCATGGTCGCAGCACCTCCCTCAACGGACCAGATGTCTGAGCGAAGAGTGAGGGAGTGGAGGGAGGTCACGAGTCATGGTCGCAGCACCTCCCTCAACGGACCAGATGATTGAGCGTAGAGTGAGGGAGTGGAGGGAGGTCACGAGTCATGGTCGCAGCACCTCCCTCAACGGACCAGATGTCTGAGCGTAGAGTGAGGGAGTGGAGGGAGGTCACGAGTCATGGTCGCAGCACCTCCCTCAACGGACCAGATGTTTGAGCGTAGAGTGAGGGAGTGGAGGGAGGTCAGGAGTCATGGTCGCAGCACCTCCCTCAACGGACCAGATGTTTGAGCGAAGAGTGAGGGAGTGGAGGGAGGTCACGAGTCATGGTCGCAGCACCTCCCTCAACGGACCAGATGTCTGAGCGTAGAGTGAGCGAGTGGAGGGAGGTCACGAGTCATGGTCGCAGCACCTCCCTCAACGGACCAGATGTTTGAGCGTAGAGTGAGGGAGTGGAGGGAGGTCAGGAGTCATGGTCGCAGCACCTCCCTCAACGGACCAGATGTTTGAGCGTAGAGTGAGGGAGTGGAGGGAGGTCAGGAGTCATGGTCGCAGCACCTCCCTCAACGGACCAGATGTTTGAGCGTAGAGTGAGGGAGTGGAGGGAGGTCAGGAGTCATGGTCGCAGCACCTCCCTCAACGGACTAGATGTCTGAGCGTAGAGTGAGGGAGTGGAGGGAGGTCACGAGTCATGGTCGCAGCACCTCCCTCAACGGACCAGATGTTTGAGCGTAGAGTGAGGGAGTGGAGGGAGGTCAGGAGTCATGGTCGCAGCACCTCCCTCAACGGACCTAAGTCCCTCGTACATCGATGTCGTCAAGCAACCCTTACTAAACGTGGGGTTTATAGTTAATCTCCGTTTAGAATAATTTACACAAGATAAACGTGCGGTGAGTATCGTAACTAATGAAGAGAATAATTAATAGAACAGTATCATGGTCGGACGGCTTAAACAGGTATTAAAGGTAAATAATAGTAGCTGAGGAACAAAACACCTTTCGTTAGTGATACGCCCGGTTGCATAAGCCGTTTCATTGAGTCGCTTTTCAGATTTCTTTTTGGAAGAGAAGAGTGAAGTGACAGTTGAGAAGTGGAGTAATTCTCAAGTGTTTTTAAAGGTCCCGTAGCTAATCTTGGAAGGCAAATTAAGAAAAGTACTTAAATGCTTAAATTACGAGTAAAGTTTTGGGAAGATTTAATGAAAAAAAAATATCGTATAGATGGATCTGTTTTGAGGCTAAAAGGAATGTTGACCGGACTGGTTAGTCCCAATATTAAAACCATCAAGGATACGTGTTTTAATAATATTCAAGAACAAGATTTTAATAGAACACAGAACACAAGAGCCTCACCGCCCTGCCCTGCGTGGTATAGTTAAGTACACAGAAGATAATAATGTTTCGTAAAAACGAAAAACTTCTTTCAAGTATTGTCATTGTTTCAAGTCTGCTGTGTAAAGTATTTTCTGATATTCTTAGCTCCTTCGCTATGTCAGAACTGACCTTTCATGTAAGTTTAATAGACTGATGGGGTGAGCAATTTGTCTGCCAGCAGTGAAGCTCTGTGAAGTTGTAACTGTTGACTTTTTGTACACAAGTATTATAATAGAATGCCAAGTAGTTTATAAGACAAGTCGTTTAAATCAATCGAGCCTCACCCCCCTATTCTGCGTTGCCACCTTTTCTATAGCTATAGGTGATGCATTCTGTACTTGATATGTGTTATACGAATTATAAGTATTTTCAGTGTATAGATGTCTGTCCGGGTCCAATTAGTTATTCCTAATGAATATTATGTAAGTACCGATTTACGATATGTGTTTGCTTGAGCCTTGTTTTAACTATTATTATTTCCGCACAACACGGTCGATAAACGTGTTCGCTACTTCACCCATCGTTCGGTCGTGTTTTGTCGCCGCAACCGAGTTTCCTTGAACGGCTTAGCTGCGTTTCGGCGCACGGGTACATTAGATTATGATAATACGAGACAAGACGAGACGAACGCTAATCTAGGAGAATTACGGGGATAATACGAACTACGCCTTCTCCTCGAAGTATTCACTGTGAGACCACAAAGACATCGCACACGACGCCGAGTAACCACATTATTCAAGTTAGGCAGCTCAAGAATACTCCACATGCGTCTGTGTGGCCACAAGGCGGCTCAGCGCCACCAGTGTAACTACACCCTACTGAAAGAGGCACGGGTGCAAAAACCACTGAAAGAGGCACGGGTGCAAAAACCACTGAAAGAGGCACGGGTGCAAAAGACTAATGAAAGAGACACGGTTTCAAAAACCACTGAAAAAGACACGAGTGCAAAAGACCAATGAAAGAGTCAGGGGTGAACAATACAACTGAAAAAGGCAAGGGTGCAAAATACCACTGAAAGAGGCACGGATGCAAAAGACCATTCAAACAGGCAAGGATTCAAAATACCACTGAAAAAGTAAGGATTCAAAAGACCACTGAAAAAGGCACGGGTGCGTAAGACCACTGAAAAAGCAAGGATTCAAAATACCACTGAAAAAGGCACGGGTGCAAAAGACCAATGAAAGAGTCAGGGGTGCAAAAGACCACTAAACGAGGCAAGGCTCAAAAGACCACTGAAAAAGCAAGGATTCAAAAGACCACTGGAAAAACAAGGATTCAAAAGACCACTGGAAAAGCAAGGATTCAAAAGACCACTGAAAAAGCAAGGATTCAAAAGACCACTGAAAAAGACACGGGTGCAAAAGACCACTGAAAGTAGTACGGGTTCAAAGTACTTTGAAAGAGAATAGAATTTGAATTCTTATTTTCATACTAACTAAACCTAAAGCCATACAAAATGAATTATCGTAAATTTAAATCTTAAAAAATGCTATTGGAAGAAACAATGCGACCAATAAACATGCAACGAAACATGTTGCTCCATAAACAATAAAAAATGTCGACGAATCTATTTTCGTAGAATCAATAGTGCAAAACAGTAGGCGTCAGCAACGCAAGGGGATGCTATGTCGCATGCACACCCCCCACAAAGAAGGGTAAGCGGTAACACGCGAGACAGTCGGCAGTGCCTAAAGAATCGAGTACAGTACCTGTAACATTGCTAGTATTTAAATAAATCACCACACAAACAGTAAACTTGGTCATAAATCTACATTTTGTATTAAATTTGCGAAACGCACATCCATGCAAAATAAAAAGTGATTATTTGTTAAACAAAATTTATTTATTGAAACGTATAGCTAGGTTTAAAAGAAAGAGGTCAAGAGATAAGATAGTTGGGAGTGACGCATTGGTTTCATCCTGATGGCAATTATAAAATATTAGAAAAAAAAAATGTTTTTTCCAGAAATATTATTTTCGCTTGATATGTTAGCAAGCCTGTACGTGTTGTGAAACAATGATAATCATCAACTTGTGTGTCCATATAACATTTTTGCACCGAATGTGACGCACTTTTCACATCGACCATCGAATGAATGGAAATCGCGCTTCTAGCGGCGATTCAGTGAACCTTGCAACTAATGGATCGTATATCGTGTGTATTACCTCTTCTACACTAGATAGTTAAATATGTATTTAAATACAGCCTGTCTTTAAATACGTGTGTAGTGGTTCGAGTCTGTTTTTTTTAAAGACACCCTCTCATCATCATCCCTCGGACCCCGATATAAATATATGTTTAACGTTATTTACGAGATCTCGCTCCTACAACGTGACAATATTGACGTCACTTTTTTTAAGGTTATATGTGTTGATTTGATTCTCACGTTACCTCAAAAGCCAAGATCGTTTTTGTAATAATATTATGTCCTCGAAAAGATCGTCAAATTTCAAGGAGGGGGAAATTAACGTTATAATCGACGTGTTGACCACTTTTATAGTGCAAAATATGTTCGAGAGTAGCCGAATCGTTGGCGGAGATGAGCATAATTAGAACGGCCGAGGCAATAAAGGCGAAGATGAAAAATCTTAAAGCCGAGTATCACAAAATAAAGAGAACAAGTTCAGTCCAATCAATCAATTCAAACCCTAGTCCTAGTTGCATGTTTGTTTACATTAACCTAACCTCACTTATGGGTACAATCTGGCTGGAGGGAGATTCAATTCAAAATTAGTTCAGAAAGTAACTACAGTGTTACAGCACATGCTAATTACATCTAGTGTAGTTGATGTTGTATTTAAGCATAGGATCATAAACATACTCCATACTTAAATAGAACTGAGTGTAGAAGGGGTATATATATGCCAAATAGGAGGAAGATGTGTGCCTACTTTGTTCTAACACAGATTTTATTTGTTTGTTCTAAATCAATGCCAATAACACCAATTTTCATGTAATACCGTCTATGCGAGAAATTAAATGTAATGCCTGTGCGATACAATGAGGATAACAAAACAAATATGTTGTACACACCACTTCATGTAAGCAACAGCAAACATGCGTCCGAATGTGTTATAGACTTGTTGCTAGTTTACAATGGAATTACAACTGTAATACCAGAACTTCAGAGAATGTCTGACAATGTGTACTAAATCCCCTCCAAGTCAAGCAATATAGCACACGTGCAATATTTTCTATTTGTACGTACAGGCAATAAAAAAGTCGCTATCTAATGAGTTAAAAAAAATTATTTTCACATAGGTGACATGTAACTACACGTACTCAAGCGGTTTTAATTTTCATGCAGGTGGATTATAAATATAAACTACATCGCTTTCACGGTGTCATAGTTTCACAAAGACTTGTGGCCTCACTTATGTGGAGAGTCTGTCACCGTATGAATAGAAACAAGTAACAAAAGACAGCATTGCAGCGTTATTGTATATCGTGTGACACTTGACACAAACACAGCACATGTGAGAGAATAACAGTTACCCGGTTCCTCCACCATTCTAGCTCGAAACGTCGAGTAACACAACCCATGTGAGAGAATAACAGTTACCCGGTTCCTCCACCATTCTAGCTTGAAACGACGAGAACCACAGCACATGTGAGAGAATAACAGTTACCCGGAACCTCCACCATTCTAGCTCGAAACGACGAGAAACACAACCCATGTGAGAGAATAACAGTTACCCGGTTCCTCCACCATTCTAGCTCGAAACGACGAGAAACACAGCACATGTGAGAGAATAACAGTTACCCGGCACCTCCACCATTCTAGCTTGAAACGACGAGAAACACAACCCATGTGAGAGAATAACAGTTACCCGGCACCTCCACCATTCTAGCTCGAAACGACGAGAAACACAACCCATGTGAGAGAATAACAGTTACCCGGCACCTCCACCATTCTAGCTCGAAACGTCGAGAAACACAACCCTTGTGAGAGAATAACAGTTACCCGGCACCTCCACCATTCTAGCTCGAAACGACGAGAAACACAGCACATGTGAAAGAATAACAGTTACCCGGCACCTCCACCATTCTAGCTTGAAACGACGAGAAACACAACCCATGTGAGAGAATAACAGTTACCCGGCACCTCCACCATTCTAGCTCGAAACGACGAGAAACACAACCCATGTGAGAGAATAACAGTTACCCGGCACCTCCACCATTCTAGCTCGAAACGACGAGAAACACAACCCATGTGAGAGAATAACAGTTACCCGGCACCTCCACCATTCTAGCTCGAAACGACGAGAAACACAACCCATGTGAGAGAATAACAGTTACCCGGCACCTCCACCATTCTAGCTCGAAACGACGAGAAACACAACCCATGTGAGAGAATAACAGTTACCCGGCACCTCCACCATTCTAGCTCGAAACGATGAGAAACACAACCCATGTGAGAGAATAACAGTTACCCGGCACCTCCACCATTCTAGCTCGAAACGACGAGAAACACAACCCATGTGAGAGAATAACAGTTACCCGGCACCTCCACCATTCTAGCTTGAAACGACGAGAAACACAACCCATGTGAGAGAATAACAGTTACCCGGCACCTCCACCATTCTAGCTCGAAACGACGAGAAACACAACCCATGTGAGAGAATAACAGTTACCCGGCACCTCCACCATTCTAGCTCGAAACGTCGAGAAACACAGCCCATGTGAGAGAATAACAGTTACCCGGCACCTCCACCATTCTACCTCGAAACGACGAGAAACACAACCCATGTGAGAGAATAACAGTTACCCGGCACCTCCACCATTCTAGCTCGAAACGTCGAGAAACACAGCCCATGTGAGAGAATAACAGTTACCCGGCACCTCCACGATTCTACCTCGAAACGTCGAGAAACACAGCCCATGTGAGAGAATAACAGTTACCTGGCACCTCCACCATTCTAGCTCGAAACGTCGAGAAACACCACCCATGTGAGAGTATAACAGCTACCCGGTACCTCCACCATTCTACCTCGAAACGTCGAGAAACACAGCACATGTGAGAGTATAACAGTTACCCGGCACCTCCACCATTCTACTTTGAAACGTCGAGAAACACAACCCATGTGAGAGTGTAACAGTTACCCGGCACCTCCACTAGTCTAGCTCGAAACGTCGAGAAACAACCAATGTGAGAGAATAACAGTTACCCGGTACCTCCACCATTCTACCTCGAAACGTCGAGAAACACACCCCATGTGAGAGAATAACAGTTACCCGGTACCTCCACCATTCTACCTCGAAACGTCGAGAAACACAACCCATGTGAGAGAATAACAGTTACCCAGCACCTCCACCATTCTACCTCGAAACGTCGAGAAACACACCCCATGTGAGAGAATAACAGTTACCCGGTACCTCCACCATTCTACCTCGAAACGTCGAGAAACACAACCCATGTGAGAGAATAACAGTTACTCGGCACCTCCACCATTCTACCTCGAAACGTCGAGGAAAGGTCGAAATGACGCTTGGAAAAATCAAAGTGACTCTTGGAAAATGCTCCGCTAGAAAGCACTTCATAAATTAATTTACATTGATTATTTTTAGTATATTTCATAATATACAAGATCAAAATAAAAATTATTCTTCTACAATAGTCAGATTATAAATAAATACATGATACTGCATGTTATTACCCACACTTGTTCAAACACTCATTGAAACTGCTAAATGTGAATTGTTACTGCTAAAACTGTTATTATCCACAGTGTTTAGTGATCGTTAACAGTAATATGATATCTAAATCTACTCTAAGCCTTATTATGAGGAGATGGGGCATGAATATTATAGATTACAAATATCGCCTCGTTAAATATCAGCTCACCGGTTTTTAAAAGAAGTGATTTATTTTTGTACACAATACAACTGGTTGCATTTATCATACACATCTAAACTGTGATTATCTCCTCGTGTCTCACGTAGAGAATAATGCGCACTTTATAAACAAGCAGTATTCTTTGATGGAGTGGTTTCATTAGTTCCTGATTGACTTTATTACCTGTTGATTGTACATTTGTAAGTTATCGGCCGATGTGTACTTATCGTTTTAATGAAAATCGAGGCTAGACTAATCTTCATTCATTGTAGACAAACTATGGAGTCGCTGACTTAAGTGGAAAGAATACAGCCAATATTAAATCCCCGCGAAATTTACGTATTTTGGGTCATAACTCAATATCGCCGCACAATATAGAAAAAGTGACTATAATACTCTTATTTTGGATACGTAAGAGCTCAATATCGTGTGAAAAAGATTTGTTAGCTTGCAGTAATTATAATTTTTATTGTTTATTAACAATTACAACTATGATTACTTCCAACTACCACATTTTTTCATACGGTATTACTCTCACAAATAAACAATTAGCGTATTAGACACTTTCGATATAGCGTGGCGTTATTGAGACAAAAATACGTTAATTTCGCGTTTTTTTTTATATTGGCTAGTTTGTTATATATTACTTCATTAAAATTTATCGAGACGGAGAAGTGGTTTGTGTTCTGACCTACTATGTGAGTTGGTGGTTGAAGTAAGATCTAGTGTTACAAGTAACAGTATTCAGAGCCCATTTTCCTAAGTTATCAGATAAATTATCAGTTTTTGTTTGTAATTAGACAGTGAAGCACGATATGTACAACATGTAATTCGGAGCTGTATAAGCACAGGAACGAATCACAGTAAATGGAATAATCCCTGTCACAAATAATTTCTTTGCAACTAAGTGGGTATACCGAAAATGTAATAATATTTTTTACTTACTCACTTACTTATTTACTAACTTACTTATTAACTTACTTACTTACTTATTTACTTACTTACTTACTTACTTACTTACAAATTGACGCACTTCCTTACTTTCTGTCTTACTTACTTACTTATGTACTTACCTGCTTACTTACTTACTTACTAACTTAATTAATTACTTACTAACTTACTCACTTACTAACTTACTTACTTACTACTTACTTACACACGTATTTACTATTGATTACAATACCATATACTATACAATACTATACAACTTCGAACTTTGCTGGAACGCTTTCACGCACTTAGGCAGGCTTTTTAAAGCAGATGATGGAATACAGAATAAAAACGCGTAATCCCGAGAGTTGGGGTGATAATAGTAAAACTGTGTGTAAGGATGAATGGGAGTAGAATCTGCCACAGTGGATGTTCGATGGCAACATAAACACGTTTTGTCTTTAAACACCGCGCCATCTTCATGGATTTATCCGTGGATGGTTTGTAGGCGATCTTTATTATGTCCTGTTTTACACTTTTTATTTTTTACTTTCACTTTAAATGAGTAAAACAACTTTATATAAATATTTAACTGACAAGCGCCTTGTGTTTAAAATTGTGACCAACTCGTTAATAAATGACCGTGGCTATTTGAACGCGTTGCATCTCGGGGGTTTATATCTGCTCTGTGGTACAGCCGTCTTGGATCATTACTACAATATAACCTGTCCGAGCTAACTACCCCTGACGTCACTCACTGAAGGAACCTCTTCCACGTAAGACATTCATTTCCGGGACTCGGGAATAGTGTTGATTTAAGATACTCGGGCGACTAAATTCAAAGGATATTCCACAGGCGTTTTCCATTTACTTTGATTTCTACGCAAATAGACTTTTCAAGAGGAACTCTTAAAACGCACCTTAACCTTATATTGTTCAAAAGTTAAAAAATCCGATCTTTAAGTTACCCTGACTTAAACAATTAGCGAGTTAGATGAGTTTAGAAGATTCATATTTTTTATATTCCACGAAAACATTTTTTATACGGTGAATTTAAAAAAAATATACGATGATTATACAAAAGTTTTAAAACAACTTTAGCAGTTTAAAAGGGACTGAATTTTTTCGTGCGCCGGTACAAAACAGTAGGGTAATTATATCAGCGAACTAACAATAACATACTTAGGCCCGGTATTATATGAACTTCGGATAAATATTTACAATGCTACTAACCATGGCAACAACCAATGGGAAGCCTGGATGCTATGGGTAAAACAAGATAGTAGATTACTATTTATTCATCCGAACTTCATAATACCGGCCCTTAGGAAACTGTTCAGTACTATATTCTTTCCAAACTTTAT
Organism: Isoperla grammatica; assembly: GCA_945910005.1. NCBI lineage: Eukaryota > Metazoa > Arthropoda > Insecta > Plecoptera > Perlodidae > Isoperla > Isoperla grammatica. Next base: position 91,360,734 of record OX246737.1, on the reverse strand, counting down.
TGCATAAACAAAGACCTCAACAAATTCATCTTACTCGCTTATATTTTGTTGTCAGCGTAGCGTAAAGACATAACTTAATATTGACAGTATGTCTGGTTCAGAAAATTATATTTTTAATTTCCGAATATTGTATAAGGCTTCAATTCAGATTCACTAAGCACAAGTATTATTTTAATGGATATTTAAAGAAACGGAAACGCGCCAATGGACTAGCAATAAGAGGCAAAGCAATCTTGAAATACAGGTGGCTTAAAGATGGATATTATCGTCATATCGTAGAGATATGTATTTGTATTCTTGAGAGTAGTCTTGGGTCTACTCTCTGACAGTGACAGTGCATAATATCTCCCTCGGGACAAGTAAGTACCCATACTTCAAATATCATGTCATTATATGGATTCACTAACTTAGCGCTTTGTATATACCCGGTACACATGCACACACAAATACCCGCAGACACACAAATACAACATGAAAATGCTGGTCCGAGTTACATGCTATAAATATTAAATACCACACGTTTTAATATTGAATATTCTGTTTGGTTACCAAACGTTTCTAAGAATCGTTATTGCACTCGTTCTGGTGAAATGAGTTGCAAATTATAGCCTCGTTAGTCTCGCAGTTAATAAAGAGAAAATCATATAATGAGTTGTACAAAGTTTTGAATGATGTGCAAGTTTTGGTAATTATATCTTTCCTCTTCTCTCGGGGGTGAGTTCGTTGGATGCCTGTTCGAGCTACACTGCTCGCTTATCCGGCAACTCTGTTCCACAACTGAGATACGAATAGAGGTAACGCTTTACACCGTCTTGGTGTGCAGTCAAGCATTAACTTTCTACTAATATATTTTAAAACTATACATCGGTTGCAAGTATTTTCAATTAGAAAATAAATAATTATTTTTTGCCCACACTACTACGGCTTAATTTTGTGTAACAACTTATATAATCAAAATCTTCACTTTGTTCCGATGTTAGATTTCATTTTTATTTTATGGTAATCTTTATTTTCGTTGCACAGGTCACACAAAGCTATTCCGTCGTTTTCTCGTCGCAAATCTCCGGTTCTCCCGAGTTTAGCCTCCACAAATATTTATTCAAGCCGTCAGTCTCATTCGCTAATCAACTCTAGTAGTTTTCCTTCCATTGCCTTTATGCTGTTTGTTTGCGCGGCACTGCTGCACTCTATAACATCGCACTCCAGAGTTATTCTAACGTACATAATTGCTACAAAATATTCCCTCGCGAAAAATAAAACCCCCGCCAAATTCAATTCCATTTCCTCTTTTACATTTTATGTTTGACTAGTCGCTCGTCGTTTAGATTTGTTAACGTGCCATTAGTTAAATTAACGTCTCTTTGCCGAGAAACTTTTCTCTTTCTGGTGTTCCTTTTTTACGTATTTTTCTAGGGAGAATAATTTACAACCTTTCAAAGAACTGGGCTTCGGGAGTGGAACGGCCAAATAGAATTTACATCAATACGCTTGTTGGGCCTTAATTGCCTGCAAGGATTTAATAGTTTTCCTTAGTATCAAGCGGCGTAAAACGCGATTCACAAGGGTTGCACGTGCAATGGAATGTTATGTTACTTTGCAAACGTTTAGTAGGCATTCGACACAGTTATAGTTTTACGTGCCACCCTGAGCATCTTACATTCTCTTAACTGTCGATACTAGTAAACGTATGGGAACTTGTACTGAGAAAATGGTCCCATTTATTGTTTAAAATATTTTTGGTATGGACATTACTCTCAATATTGCGTTTTGCACTCAAATTACGTTGCGACTAGTTTTGAGCGCAAAAAAAAGAGAGGAGGATCACATTTTTTGTGTTGAGTAAAATCAGCTGTATGTTAATATTACGAAGTTTGTCGCAAATGTTTGTTACAGTTTTCTCAATACGATCGAAGCAGAGACCTCGTAGAATGCATGGGATCATGTCACTAGCAGTAGTGGCTAAGTAACTAGTAGTAGTGGATTAGCAATAGTGTAGTAGTGTGTAGTTTATTGTTTAATGTGCATTTAGCGGACAATTAAAAACAAAATATCCGAAGAGTTCAGCAGTGTTTGTCTTTCACGACCATCGTGTATTAAAGTACCCTTATTTTGTTCCAGATTTAGAGGATGTTCTTATGCTCAGTAACTACTGCACGTATCATGCCAGTCAGAATCAGGATTTGGGCTCCAACTCAAACGAAGTTAAACGTGTTTTAGTTTTTTCTATCATATTGTTATTAGTTAGTATGCTAATTTCTCAACCACACAAAAATGCAAAAAATTAGAAAAAAAGACCAAGCCCAAAACGGAGAAGATCAACCGTTACAAATTGCAAAGAAGGCACACGTACAAAAAACACCAATTTCAAAAGAGACTACATTTAAAGGAGTGATATCTAAATTTGTGGCCAAGCCAATTATTTTATTTCCAGTATATAAATATAGTAATTAATGAAGTAAACAAATATATAAATGCTAATAACATCACCTAATAAGTGATAAGTAAATTAACTAACTAACCCGAAGATGGCGGTCAGTGTAAGTTGTGTGTCACGTCTGCTCCGACTATTTGTATTAATTTCGGTGGTAAAAGTCTCAACCTTGCGTTTTGAAGCGTTGCGTGAAAATAGTTATACTCGGTACCGTGATATCACATCAAGATACGCGTGTGAAGTGAACTACAGTAATTTAATCGTGACAAAGTGTAGTCTGTCGGCGCGTACGTTGTGTATCAGTGCATTGATGAACAGTGTTCCGCGTGGGGCCACCCCTTCTTGGCTGAACTTGGACCGCTCCAACTCCTACTCAAGGTCAGCCAGAAGCAGGGTGCTAACTCGCCACCTGCGAACGCCCGCGGGCACTTGCTCTGTTGCTACGCTGTTACTACTGGCGCTGTCTGGTGACGTCCACCTCAACCCCGGACCCAATGCAGTTCAAGCCAATGGCCATAATCTGGGGAAGTCAACAGCAGATCTATCACTTTTTTGCATGAACTTACGGAGTATATCGGGACCCGAAAAATTAGCGACATTTAATTCGCATTTTGTTGATAACAGCGAGGCGGATATCTTATGTTTATGTGAAACTTGGCTACATGAAAATATATTCGATGGGGAAATCTTGGACACTAGTCAGTACATAGTGCACAGAAGAGACAGGCGACCTGTGATAGGGGAAGCTAATGTTTCTAAAACTGGAGTGGGGCGTGCCTGGGGAGGGGTTATGATCGCTGTCAACGCTGGTCTATCCGCCCGTCAAGTGGACGTGCCGGGTGAAATCAATTGTGAGCTCATCTGGGTTGAGATTGCAATTTCGCCGAAGCGTAGGATGTTCGTAGGCTGCGCTTACTTACCACCTAAACCATCTACATCACTGGTTGAGAACGTCCAACGCTCAGTGTCTCACATTCAGAGCCTCGCACGAAACCAAGACGTCATCCTACTGTCCGGGGACTTCAACTTCCCAGACATAACCTGGCAACCCTGTCCTCGAACCCCTGACACTATGTTGCCGATGGTAATCGGACATTCCAACGTCGACGCGACCTCCGAATTTATAAACACAATATATGAACTTGACCTACATCAAAAGGTCCCATTCGCAACTAGGGGTGACAGCTTCTTGGACCTACTGTTTATAGATAACCAAGACTTCTCCATCACCATAAGCCAGGCCGAACCAGCAGTAAG
>OX246737.1:91339546-91352046 GCA_945910005.1 Isoperla grammatica | reverse complement strand
TAATTTTGAAATCATGCATGGAAGAAATTAATTGATCCGCTAAAAATCTTTCCATAACTTTTTCAATTGAAGGCAGTATTGCAATGGGTCTGTAATTATTAAAATCCATGTGGTCACCACTTTTAAATATAGGCCTCAGAATAGAGCACTTCAAACCATCAGGAATTACCCCAGTTTTTACGATTAGATTGATCAACTGTGCTTTAATTGGGCTTATATTTTCAGAAATTAATTTTATATCACACATCCTAATCCTATCGATGCCCGGACCTTTATTACTGCTTAGACTTTGAATGACGTCACTTATCAACTTAGGTGTTGCTTTTCGAAAATTCATCGATTGCAAAGCACAATCTCGATTCGCAGTTATAGTTTCAATGACACAATCATGTTTTATCGCCTCTACCTCATCTGAAAAAGAATTTACGAAACCGTCAACTATACTAGTTGCATCAAGGGTTTTTCCCATGTATTTAGATATAATATCATCTGGCGAGTTTTTTGTCTGCTTACCAATTACCAAATTAATTTCGTTCCAAGTGTTTCGAATATTGTCTTTACAATTTGAAAACCTCGATTTATAATAACTAATTTTATCCCTAACCAGCTGTTTATTTACCATGTTTCTGCATTTTTTGTATTCGTTTCTAAAATCCATATTATTACTAGAGTGTTTCCACTTACGAAACCACTTGTCCCTCTCTTTCATTTTCTTTTTCAAAGTAAGAGTAACCCATGGTTTCCGGTTTCTAGAATAAAGACCCGAACACATCCTAACTTCCTCAGCACTATCATACACCCGCTTAAAGATATTAGATATTTCGTCATAAAGCTGACATGGGTCATCACAGTCCATTAAATGATCCCAATTAATGGCAGTTAACGCTTGTCTTATTTTGTTATCATTTAAAATTATTTTCTCTGTTTTCTCAGTTCCGTTCTTTCTTACGTCAATATCCTTATGAATTCCCACCCCCACAATATAATGGTCCGATATCTTAGCTTCGTATATAGCAGAGTGCAGATCCTTATCACAGTTGACAAGTTTAACGAAAATATGATCTATACAAGTTCTAGAAATACAACCAGCCCTTTCTTCTACTCTGGTATCACCAGTAATGCATCCTCTCATACCATAACTTGCCATAACATCTTTATAACGTTGAACATTTATGTCACAATTATCATTTATATTTAAATTAACATCGCCAACTAAAACAATTTGATCCTGAACTGACACATTTTCTAACCAACAACTCAACTCATTGATAAAGTTTATAATATTTGTATTATTTGGCGGTCGATATAGGGATAACACATGCGTATTTACTCCATTTAGTGTAATAACACCATGTACACCTTCAAAATACTGGAACGTCAAGTCTGACAACACAAAATCAACTCCTTCACGAACGTAAACAATAACACCGCCACCGCGGCAACTCTCCCACAAGCTCGAGTACATATCGAACCCTTTAATGCTAAACGTGTCTTTCTCATCATTCTTAATGTTTACTTCACCTAATATTAAAATATGAAGAGAAGGAAGAAGATCATCAATGTAGATCAACATTTCATCAAAATGAAGTTTCATAGATCTAATATTTAAAAATAAAATATTAAACTTATCATGAAATATTCTTATCACTTCCTCGTCCACACAAACGTAACTCGCTTCGTTCACATAAGGCAAAATATCCAACTCGTAATCAGCCATTTTGATGGTATTTAAAGTCTACATATCAACAATAATAGAGTGAAACAAACTAAACTAGCTTATCCAGGTCACGAACACACGTTATCGTCAATATGGGCGCTGACTCATTCTTGCGAGCTAATATCTTGCCAAAGCGGAACCAAACAAATTTATAGTCTTTCTCGCGACCTGTTGACTTTGCTTGCCAGAAAAGGTTCTTAAAAAACGGGGTAATATTTTCGTTTATGTAAATCCTTGAATCGTTTCCATTGTCAATTATATCTCGGTTCACGATTTTAGCCATATTTTTTTTACTAACGAACTCGTCTCTCTTCCTTCTTGATAAGAATTGCACAATTACGTTCGGTGTTTTCCCCTGCTTCGCTGGTAGACGGTGAACAGCTTCAATATCTTCCTCATCAAGGCGTATACCAAGCTTGTCGGCGACATTCATTACAACCTTCTCCAAGCGCTCGTTTTTCACCTGCTGTACTTCGGCGAGTTCCAAGTTACACTTCCTTCCATATTGCTCCATATTGTTAATTCTAGCGGTAAGCATCTCAATCACCTCATCCCTCTGTTTGATTTTCCCAACCAAACTTTCAATAGTCTTATTCATGGCAGCCACAACACCATTTGTTTCCTCAAATTTTTTAACAAGTTCATCATAGCGATCAGAAAGAAACTGTTGGCTTTTTTCTATATCGCGTTTAAGCTCGGCAAAGTGCTTCTCAAACAATATTAATTCACTACTTTTTCTATACATATCCGGTTGCTTGCAATTAGCACATCGCCAATTTGCTTTTCGATTTTTGGACATGGAACGATAAGTCTCCTCACTCAGCGACGCACACTCGAAATGTATCTTATCCTCACAACCCTTACATTCAACATACAGACCCTCCTTGGGCAGCGCCTCGTCGCACACGGAACACGTAACCATGCTTATCACTACGTTCGCAACAACACGGATAGCAAGAGCTCGCACACCACACAACCTTCCTCGACGAGAGCCAAGACAAGACTGACCAAAGTAGTAGTAGTAGTAGTAGTAGTAGTAGTAGTAGTAGTAGTAGTAGTAGTAGTAGTAGTAGTAGTAGTAGTAGTAGTAGTAGTAGTAGTAGTAGTAGTAGTAGTAGTAGTAGTAGTAGTAGTAGTAGTAGTAGTAGTAGTAGTAGTAGTAGTAGTAGTAGTAGTAGTAGTAGTAGTAGTAGTAGTAGTAGTAGTAGTAGTAGTAGTAGTAGTAGTAGTAGTAGTAGGAGTAGTAGTAGTAGTAGTAGTAGTAGTAGTAGTAGTAGTAGTAGTAGTAGTAGTAGTAGTAGTAGTAGTAGAAGAAGTAGTAGTAGTAGTAGTAGTAGTAGTAGTAGTAGTAGTAGTAGTAGTAGTAGTAGTAGTAGTAGTAGTAGTAGTAGTAGTAGTAGTAGTAGTAGTAGTAGTTCGTAGTAGCAGTAGTAGAAGAAGTTTTTTTTTTTTTTTTTTTTAAAGATTTTTTTATTGATGAAACATGACAATATACATTACAGACTCCACAAAGCTACTGCATCGTAGCTTGACTGCAGAGTCGTTAACAACATATGTATATTACAATAGGTATTCTTGTCCCATCACTTAACCTACACAAATACATTAGTACAAATACACACATACAAAGATTATACTTAACTAAACAATGATCTTGAATTGGTCTTTTTTTTAAATTTAAAATTTAATTGTAATCCAGGCTTTAAGTCATAATGTGAAAATAAACCACCTTGTGCAAAAAACAAAAATAAATCAGTATCAATATTCGTACAATATTCATACATTCATTCATACTCCTACCATATCGTTATCAGTTGTAAGAACCCATCTTTTAACTTGTTTTTTAACTTCACTTAATGTTTTCAGACTTTGAAATTCCTGTGGAAGGTAATTAAAATATTTAGGCACCAATACTTTTTTCCCTTGTGCTCCGTAGTTATTACTGTATCTTGGAATTATATATTTATCACGATTTCTTGTTCCGTATTTATGTTCTGCAATCAATTTATACTTATGTGAAAAATAATACGTTCTTAAAATTAAATACAAATGTAATTGATAGATTGTCATTATACCACAACCGGAGGCGTTGTTACTATCCGGGCATATAATTTTAATTATCCTTTGCTGAATATTAAAAACATCTTTCAAATATGTTGCTGTGGTTGCTCCCCATGCTAGTAGACCGTAAGTTATTAATGATTGTGCAACAGCAAAATATATCGTTTTCAACAGCTTTTCATTTACATACATTTTTAATACTTTTATCCCATATAAGGCAGACCTTAATCTTGAACACAACTTTTCGATATGGTTACTCCACTTAAAATTATAGTCAATCACAAGTCCTAAATATGCTATTTCCAAAACATTATCTAACTTTCTGCTACAATTACAATTAATATTAACTAAATCTGTATCAGCTCTGAAATTCCTATGTAAACACCCATAATCGTGATATACTATGTCGACATTTTCATGATTTTTAAAAGGTGAGTGTATAAACATAACTTTTGTTTTTTTGTAATTGATAACTAAACCATAATCATGTGCCCATCGTAATAAGTTATTAAAATCAGACTGCAATATCCGCCTTGCAACACTGAGTTGCGCATGAGCCACTGCCAAAGCTGTGTCATCTGCATATAAATAGATTGAACATTTTTTAACCTGACGTAACATGTCGTTAACATAAATCAAATACAGAAGAGGACCTAAAATGGATCCTTGTGGTACCCCCGAAGAAACCAGTACTTTTCTACTAATGAAATCATTAATTTTTACAACCATGTATCTGCCTGATAAATAATTTTGAAACCATGCTAACATTGGTCCACATATACCTATTTTTTCCAAAGCCTTTAATAATTTTGTGTGAGATAACGTATCAAAGGCCTTAGTGAAATCAATAAATGCTACCATTACATTCAAGTTCCTATCTAACGCCCCTTTAACAAAATCCGAAAAATCATTCAACAAGGCACCAGTGCTTTTCCCTTTCTGATAACCATACTGTCTTTTATCAATAATTTTAAATTTATCCAAATAATCAATTAATGCATCAGCGACATAGCGTTCCATAATTTTCTCTATTGCAGGTAATATTGATATAGGTCTGTAATTCGTAAAACTTTTATGATTTCCATTTTTATAAACTGGTCTAACTATTGAGCATTTCAAAAATGAAGGTATTATACCAGTAGAAAAAATCATTTTTAAAAGATGGGCAATTACAGGACTAATACTTTTAACACATGACTTTAAATCTTTCATGCGAATTCTATCCAAACCAGGTCCTTTGTTACAATTGAAAGTTAATATTATTTTCTCAACAGTTTTAGCACTGACTTTTTTTAAATAAAATGACTGTGAGACATTTCTATTGTAACGTTTACTCGTTTCCATTGAGCAATCATGCTTTATGACCTCTACTTCCCTTTTAAAACTGTCAACAAATTCTTGTGCAATTTCTTCGTCAGTGTACATTGAACCCATATGTTTATTTACAATTTCATCTATAGAATTTTTAGTAGGTTTTCCAATAATTGAATTAATTAGTTTCCAGGTTTCCCTCAAATTATCCTTACTGTCAATAAATTTATTTTTGAAATAATTAAATTTAGAGTTTTTAATTTTCCTATTAACAATATTTCTTAATTGTTTGTATTCTATCCTATAATTGTCATTCTTTGACGATTTCCATTTTTTAAAAAGCACGTCTCTTCTTTTAATATCTGCTTTAATTTCTTTATCTATCCATGGCTTTTTATTTCTAATACAATTTATGTCATAGGATTTAACTGTTTCCATTGATGAATCGTATATAGTTTGAAATTTATTAACAATTACATTATATAATACTTCCGGATCATTAATTTGTAGATACTGTTCCCAATTAACTTGCATAATTTCTTCTTTAACTTTCTGCTCATTCAAAATGTTCCTCTCCCCTTGTTTACTACTTACGTTGCCATTATCTCCACTATATATTCCAATTAATATAGGATAGTGATCTGATATTTTCACTTCAGCTATAACCGAAACAATTCCATTACTTTTATTTGTAACTCTTACAAAACAATGGTCTAGGCAAGATCGAACAATGTTATTTAATCTATATTCTACTCTTGTCTCACTTGAAATACATTTTTGCAATCCATTTGCTGCCATAATATTTAAATATTGAACTACATGAGAAGCCTTCTTGTCTAAAAGATTTATATTTATATCTCCCATACACAAAATCTGATCTCTATCATTTACATTGCACAAGAAACTATCTAACTCATCCATAAACTCTAAAGTATTTGTATCAGGTGGCCTATAAATAGCCAAAAGATGCGTAAGCATACCATTTAACAAAAAAGTTCCATGAATTCCTTCAAAAGAAACGAATTTGGTCCTAATTAACTGAAAGGTAATATTTTCTTTAACATAAATTATTAATCCACCACCCTTTTTCTTATCTCGCAAAACTGAAAATGAATTGTAACCTTCAATTTTGTACAAATGCAATTCTTCATTTAATATATTTACTTCGCTCAAAATAATAACATTAATCTTATTAATAGTATCATGAATATAATTAAGAAACTCATCAAAGTATTTCCTAATAGATCTTATATTGAAAAATAAACAATTCCATTTAGTATAACATTCATTCTTCATGAACTCTGTCAAATTAAACGTCACAACATTCTCTACATCACAACAAACATCAAGTTCAATGCCATCCTCGCTTATCACCAACTCATGTGCCATGACCGCTAGCAAGATTGTCAACAAATGAATCAAACCATCTGATATACCACACTACCGTACGCCACGAAGGTCTTTCTCACTTGTTATTCTAATTACATCGCCTACGTCACTTTTCTTCATTAATATCTTGCCGTATTTAAACCAAGTATACTTATATTGTTTTTCCCGAGCCGCATTCTTAGCCTTCCAGAGTAAAGCTTTGAAATACGGGCTCAGACTTTCATTTACGTAAATTCTCTCCTTACTATCACCCAAACCAACATCCTTATTGCAAATAACTCCCTTATTCTTATTGGCAATCAACTCGTTCCTCTTCTTCCTTGAGGCGAATTCCACAATCACACTTGGAACTTGTTCTCTCTTGGCCGGCAGACGATGCACAACCTCGATTTCTGATTCAGCAACATCGACATCTAATAACTTTGCAACGTTAATTACCACAGATTCTAACTTTTCTCCCGGTACCACTTTAACGCCATGTAGTTCAACCATATTTTTCCTACCGTATTGTTCCAACTGATTTACTTTAGATGTCAGTTGCTCAATAATCTCATCTTTCTGATTCATTTTCTCAATTAGTTCCTCAATTTTCTTATGAAGGCTACGTACCACACTATTGTTGTCCTCCATCTGCGATAGTAAAGAATCATATTTATCAGACAAAAATTCTTGGTTACGTTCCACTTGTGACTTACAGTCCTTACGTAAGGGTCCAACGTCACTATCCGACTTACTGTCGTCACCCCCACGACATTCCCCACAACGCCATGCCTTTCGCTTGTTAGAAGACATGGAACGAAAAGTACGCTCACTTAAAGATACACAATGAAGATGTAACTTACTGTCACAACCTTTACACAAGATAAATACACCATCCGATGGAAGCGCCTGATCACATATCTTACACACAGCCATTTCACTCGCTAACTATGTAGGCCTACCGCTACGGAGCTCCGTCCCGGCACGTCCGCACACAACAAGCGATGAGACAAGATAAGTAGTAGTAGTAGTAGTAGTAGTAGTAGTAGTAGTAGTAGTAGTAGTAGAAGTAGTAGTAGTAGTAGTAGTGGAAGTAGTAGTAGTAGTAGTAGTTGTAGTAGAAGTAGTATAGTAGTAGTAGAAGTAGTAGTAGTAGAAGTGGTGGTGGTAGTAGTAGTAGTAGTAGTAGTAGTAGTAGTAGTAGTAGTAGTAGTAGTAGTTGTAGTAGTAGTAGTAGTAGTAGTAGTAGTAGTAGTAGTAGTAGTAGTAGTAGTAGTAGCAGTAGTAGTTAACTGAAGAATTTTTTTAATGATCTTTACCTTCCATACGCAACATCCGATCAGGATGAAATTTGATATGGGTAGTCTCGTGGTAAAAGCCCACCGATTAAAGAAAATTTGAAGTTTCCATCTATTATGGTTTTGCGTCGGCAACATCGTGTTAAGTGCACTTCGAGTTCGATGCGTGCAGTAAGAGTCCCGTAGTGGAAGCTTGCACATGGCTTGACCCGGCGCGCTACCGCGCGCCTTGATTGATGTTCCTGGCCTGATTCTAGTTGGTTGTACGAAAGATGATCTGAACGGTTTCGTTAATACTATTATATACTAATAATATTTATATTAGTTACCCAACTTTTTCTCGAAACTGTACTGAACTGAATTTAATCATCTTAATAATTACTTATGCTGTGAGAAGTCAATACACACAAGTCAAAGTACACAAATCTTAAGGAAAACAAAAATAACTGTTCTGTATACAGATCTAAACTATTATTTTAATGATAGAACAATTTTATTTCAAAATATAAATAAATTAAGAAAGGTGAAAAGAAAGATGAAGATGGCGATGTATCATATAGTGAGAGAGAACCTGTATAATGAAATATCATTGCAAAAGCAATTAACTTCGAAGCTGGAACAAATCTTGACAGCGAAGAACTCGTTAACGTAATTGATATTGACTCAATGCTATTTAAATACACATATCCTTTATAAAATTGCTTGTTTTATGTGTTTTTTATTTTTAAAAGTGTTTTACTGAGATTAAATGGCAAATATAATTATTAAAATTGAAGCAGTAAGCATTTACCAAATAAAAACATAAGCCTTGCAAGTCCAACATGCTTCTTGCAAAAACAAAAAACAGCGCCGACTTGTTCATTATACACACAACGTACTATTCAAATAGAGGAGAGAGCTTTACAAATTCGCGAAGCTTTTTTTGACGTTTTGAAAACATATTTGTTTTACTAGTCTCATATGAAAGAAGAATTTAATTTTAATAATGGAGTAACAGCTGCGAATGGCAGCGCAATGACAGATTAGTGTGACGTCACTGTTCCGATAGCCACTCCCTTCGCATTCAAAACTCTTCCATATAGGCAGACGGGATCCGTCATAATAAACCACTGGTGACGTCATTTCAGTCACGTGACGTTACGACAGACTGACGAGAAGCTTTAATAATGTTGGGCCAATGAACGGGGAACAAATCGGCGTCAAGCCCTTTACTTTTGTCTTTTAATAACTTAGTGTGCAATGCACAATATGTACGTATTTATTAACACAAATGTCTTGACAAGAGCTAAAAATTTAAGGTGTTATGAACGTATATTTGAAATCTAATTCAATATAAATACTGAACCAGGTATTAGCAAAACCTAAAGACATGCTCAAAAAATATATGCAACATTGATTTCGGTTCAGTATAACGACACAATTTCAACAAATCTCCAAAATTGACCAATTTTATGCAAAATGTTACAAATTTTGAATGCTTTTTTGAAGATATTTTTAATGCCTTGTTAATACAATGCCCAACGTAATACTAAAATTTTGAAGGTAATTTTAAAAGTTTTGTTGGTATGGATGTGATTGGCGTGGAGAGGATGAATCTTCCAGCGAAATAAAAGAGATGATTTAAAATATATTTATTTAAACGCAACTAAATAGACTTAGAAAATGATAATGAATAGGCCAATATGTTAATATTTTTGAAAATAAATAATAAATAAGAATCTGACTGCGTGGTCACTAAAAGGGCTCATTAATAAAAATAATCGTTAATTCTATTAGTCAGTCAATGGAACTGCAACTAAATAAGTTTCAATCTCCAATCCCACCCTCTGCCCGAACTACACTAATATTACCATCCTCGCAATATTTATTTTCCTCAACCATTTCTCGTTTCAAAATAAACATTACCCTCCGATCTCCTTTATCTCCTTCAGTACAGCGGTGGAACAGATTATCTTATAACTTCCATGGCACAATATTAGTTTGCTGATAATAACTTTTCTAATCGATAATGTTGTCTGTATCTTTATCACTCAATACGATCCGACTGTACTTTTCATGATTTCCGTTCTAACTTTTATTAAACTATTGTTATTGCATTATTACACTTTCTCATTTCTTTATGCAGAATGAAATTGTATAAGAGTTTCTATCAGCCGTTTTGGATGGCGACTAGTTGATGAAAAACAAACAATTATTCATTTATTCTCTGGCTAAAATTGATATTCAATGAATGCATTGTGTCTATGTATACTCGAGATAACTCCAGTGAGGTCGTAGGGCGCATTCAGGGAGTTTGCGAAACTTGAAAACATCGAGGGTGGGTTTGTAATGAGAGAATTTGGAGAGGGGTAGGAGGGTAGGAGGGGGGGGGGGGGGGTTATCTGACTCGGAAACCATCCGGACCAAGTCCCATTTAATGATGAAGACTTCCCGTCGGTTTTCAAAATGCCTCCATGCGTTAATGACGTCACATGATGCCGTCCTTCCGTCCATAGACATGTTGACGTGTCACTTACGGCGACAGTTGGTGGCGGGCTCACAAGTTCTTGTGACATTTTGGCGATGTTTCTACGGTTTATTCATCTCAAATGATGACATTCCGATTTATAAGCTATACTTTTTTAATCCCTAACTAACGAAGTAAAGCGGGAATATGTTTGATTTTCAAAATAAATATTAAGTGAGTTTTCATGTCACACAAACGATCTTTATCTAAACGTGAGCTGTGTTCCATATTCATCTCATAATTACTAATCGCGGATATGGAGCTCTGACGTCGGAATAAAAAGGACTTAACATACTTAAAAGAGGATTTTCTTCCTGGGTAAATGCAGGGAATTTGCTCTTGGAACTCATATCCATAGGGAAATGAACGTTTTTGCCGGAATCGTTATGAAATCAATCTCTGATGACGTACCTCATTAATCATATTAGCTTGCGACACAACCGATCTGAACAAACAATGAGTTGCCAGTTGCCTACAAATGTACTAACTAAAATTCGCATCCAACTTTTCGTGAAATCAGTTGAGTTGTTTAGGACTTGGATTTGTATCGAATTGATCCTGGAACATTCGAGTTATCATTCAACATGATTCCTGGAACACCAAAATTACTCTTAGACGAGTTGTATTAGCACAAGAGGTCCTAAGTCTTTTTTTTGGTCTTATCTGTAAGACCGACCGTACTTTTAAACTCTTGTCAATCCAGGTAAATATCTGAAAACAAACTTTATAACATATTATTGGAATGCCCATTGTGTCCTTGTTTCTACCAGTAATTAGTAACTTCTTTATGTGACCTGGGTCTGGTTTGACAGGAGGTCCAAAGTAAGGCCGGTCTTAGAGTTAAGACCAGAAAAAGACTTAGGACCTCTTGTGAATCCGGGCCCAGGTGAAGACTGGAGGACAGGTATGACGTACCACTTTTGACTTGACTGAAACAAACGACTTAAGTATATGTAGTCTAGAGGGATTTTTTATTCCAAACTTTTACCATGTACGATCCATTTTCAAAACTTGTTCATAAAATTAAACGTTTCCAACCGAAATTTCAAATATCCTCCGACGTTTCGAGTTGGTGGAGGTGCCGGGTTAAATAGTTACTCCATGGCCGAGTTTCTCTCCTCGCCCCCCCCCCCCCCCTTGCCACATCGTCAATTGTGTTAATTGTCGCAAAAAATGTAACAGTGCTCGATTGAATGGTTGCTATCCTTCCTCTTATTTTATGTTACGTCACAAATAGTGCGAAGTCACGATGTCAATAGTATTATTTTTTGAACCAATATATTTTGTAAAATAGTGATAAAGCTTTTTAGCTTCATGCTGTAACAAGGGTTTCACTAATTTATATATACAATAAAGGTGTTGACTGAAACCTCAAAATAATCAGTACAGATTGCATCTTGGCCAACCAGGCAATTCAAGGCAAGGTTGCAATAGTGTTCTGGATCAGGTTGGCGTAAACACGCTAATACGTTTCAGTGGATGTATTTATTATGTACAATTACTGACATATTTTATAAATCTAGAGTAGTAGAGGTATCTTCTCTATCAACATGTGTTGGTTAGCTCGTCATCTTCTGGTTGTGTAAAACGTATGTCTATATTTTTTGTCCTTGCGTGTTTCAAACTATAAATAACACGTTTTTGTAAGTTCTAGGCTTGACATAAGTCTGCACTAAAGCTCATATTAATCTCTAAAACACCTAGGACTAAGAGTATTTAAATGTTTTAAAATGCAGAACGATACCAAAGCAAACGTCGCCTACTTTAGCACGCAAAACCATAATCTCACGGTCTACCCGAAGACATGTTGCTAAAGAAGTCACCTATACTACTCTTGATTGTATGTGTCTATATATATAATATATATCAGCGAGTATATCTTAATCAGTTTCAAGATTCAACACAATATTTTGACATTGCAAACTTCCCATTTCTACCATTTTAATAAATTGTGTATATTTCATATTTTTTTTTTTATAAATATATGAGCATGTTATGTTTCAAGTACCAATAATACTTACTCCATACACACTATGTAAAAATGTCGTAGGCAACATACTCTCGAACAATATTCATGTGGTGGGGATAGCTACACTTTTTTTTAACAGTTAAATACCGCATCAGCGACATCATCCCCAAAGTAGTGGAATATTGTGTATTGTGCTATGTATGTATCTGTCCATGAACCCTTTCGACAGTTCACTCTCCCCCCCCCCCCCCCCCCCATTACCAGCGCTCG
>OX246737.1:91125536-91339346 GCA_945910005.1 Isoperla grammatica | reverse complement strand
ATACACACATACATACACATACATACATACATACATACATACATACATACATACATACATACATACATACATACATACATACATACATACATACATACATACATACATACATACATACATACATACATACATACATACATACATACATACATACATACATACATACATACATACATACATACATACATACATACATACATACATACATACATACATACATACATACATACATACATACATACATACATACATACATACATACATACATACATACATACATACATACATACATACATACATACATACATACATACATACATACATACATACATACATACATACATACATACATACATACATACATACATACATACATACATACATACATACATACATACATACATACATACATACATACATACATACATACATACATACATACATACATACATACATACATACATACATACATACATACATACATACATACATACATACATACATACATACATACATACATACATACATACATACATACATACATACATACATACATACATACATACATACATACATACATACATACATACATACATACATACATACATACATACATACATACATACATACATACATACATACATACATACATACATACATACATACATACATACATACATACATACATACATACATACATACATACATACATACATACATACATACATACATACATACATACATACATACATACATACATACATACATACATACATACATACATACATACATACATACATACATACATACATACATACATACATACATACATACATACATACATACATACATACATACATACATACATACATACATACATACATACATACATACATACATACATACATACATACATACATACATACATACATACATACATACATACATACATACATACATACATACATACATACATACATACATACATACATACATACATACATACATACATACATACATACATACATACATACATACATACATACATACATACATACATACATACATACATACATACATACATACATACATACATACATACATACATACATACATACATACATACATACATACATACATACATACATACATACATACATACATACATACATACATACATACATACATACATACATACATACATACATACATACATACATACATACATACATACATACATACATACATACATACATACATACATACATACATACATACATACATACATACATACATACATACATACATACATACATACATACATACATACATACATACATACATACATACATACATACATACATACATACATACATACATACATACATACATACATACATACATACATACATACATACATACATACATACATACATACATACATACATACATACATACATACATACATACATACATACATACATACATACATACATACATACATACATACATACATACATACATACACACATACATACATACATACATACATACATACATACATACATACATACATACGTACGTACATACATACATACATACATACATACATACATACATACATACATACATACAAACAAACATACAAGAATTGCCAGTGACGGAAATATTTAGTACAATCAAGTTTTACTTAGGTTTAAGACAAATTAATAAATTGTCTAGAAATATAAGGGACATTAAGGTTGGAATTCATAGTCGGCCCCTACCAAGGAGGTTATATAAAGCACTGGAGGGGCGCTGACCTCTGTTGCAGTGAAGCCAGTTTTGCGGCGCGCGGCCGAGCGGCGGCCATATTGGGACTGGAAGGATTTCAATGCATGCATCTTTCCCCGCCCCCTCGGCAGCCCCCCGCACGTGACTTTTTCCACGATGTGTCGCTACAGTTTTCGGCGCCCGGCCTTTGGCTACTCGTGGGTATTTTTTTCGACTTTCCACCCCCACCCCTTCACCCCCTCACCACGTGTTTTATCTCGTCAAGTGTGTGATTTCGGCGCTCTCGTTTTGCGGTAAAAATTGTAAAAAATTCAAATGTTTTTTGGGGAATTTTTCGGATGCTTTTGATCGCAAGTCCATTGATTGGCGCATCTTTTTGTAAGAATTGTATGAATTTTAATGGTCCCTTTTAAAAGTTACGGGCACTTAAACTCGAAAAATTTGCGAAATTTGGATTTGACGGATCTGGTACGTTTTTAACGCGTCACATTCAAACGGCTCTGCCCGTCGAACCAATCGAGATATAACGTTCGTTTTTGTTTCGTTACCGACGCTTACCATCTGGGTAACTGGAATTTGGAAATTTTTTGGATTCGTCCCAGAACTTTCGTCAATCAAATTGTGTACATTTGGTAAAGTGCGTTTTTATAAAGCGCGTGTAACACTTTTTTTCCACATTTTTTGTTTGAAAATTTTCTTGACTTTTTCATTTTGATAAATAACCACTAATCTTGATTATTAACGAAGCGATTTTTTAATTTCGTCCCGGATGCTTAGTTATGGGCACTTTTCCATTAATTCTACACGGTTTCAGTTTTGATTTGTTTGCGTCAAGTTGGTACTTCCGAAATGGGTTTTTTTTTCTTTAGGCCGATGCTGAACCCTTGCCCGTACAGGGGCATGAAAAAACATTTTCGAAAAGTCACCCCTTTACCGAATGACAGATGTTCCCGCAACGCACTTTTCACGGCGTTAAGAAAACACGCATACAAAAGTTTCGTTTTTGTATATTAAAAGGGATTTTAATATGCCATCCAACATACATTTATAATTAGTATTATTAAATGCACATTTGTCTATCCGAAAACGTTACGTTAAAAAATTAGACTTTACGGGTGTCCGAGTTACGGTGCTTTAACGGATTTCACGCGTAGCCGTTTTTTGTCGGAATTTGTCTTTGGGAATTTTTCGAAGTCTTAAAAAAGCATGTTGGAATTTTTTCTAATTATCGTTTTCCGTTTTACCGTGTCCGAGACTATTTTTGACATATTGAATGTACCCGGACGTACCGGGCACGTACCGTCTACGTATTTTTGTAATTTTAATTTTTAATTTTCAGTTTTGAACGTCCCCCAAATGTCCCGTTTTGAAATCGGACAACCCGTTTTGGTATCATTAAAAAGAGCGTTCCAATACCTTTCAGTACATGTGCAGTTTGTTGACGTCACACTTACCGGGACATACCGGAAAGCTTTTGTACGTGCAAAATTCAACTTTTTTGTTTTTGACCACCCAAATTACGAATTTGTTATGAGTTTTTTCGGAATTTTTCGTCGGAATAACTTTTCTCTATTCTTTATTAAATATGTTTAGTTTTTAATTTATCGAAAAACCTCAAAACACGACGACGGGGGGGTGCCGTATACATTGATGTAATCTGAAGATAATCAATTTCGACACTCACATTTGTCTTTGATGGCTTATTGTGGGTTTCGTAGATACTTGAGTGAAGAAAGAAACTTGAAAATTGTGTGATTTTGAAAAAAGAAAAAAGAATAAGTGTACAAAAAGTACATGTACCATGTAAAACTGTCGTAGATACTTGAGTAAAGAAAGAAACTTGAAAATTGTTGGATTCGAATCGCTGACCCATATGGCACTGGACGCTTGAACTCGATATACTATGCTACAACATTGGGCTATTTATTCGTTAAGTATCGTGTAACACGGGCGCGTATAAAAAGTCCGGGTTGATCTTTTTTGGTGAATTAAAGATCTCGTATATTAATTATTGAATCACGCTACCTAAAAAAGTTGACACGAAGTCTGTAAGTCATATTGGTCGCCCACAATAAGCCATCAAAGACAAATGTGAGTGTCGAAATTAATTATCTTCAGATTACATTAATGTATACGGCACCCCCCCGTCGTCGTGTTTTGAGGTTTTTCGATAAATTAAAAACTAAACATATTTAATAAAGAATAGAGAAAAGTTATTCCGACGAAAAATTCTGAAAATACTCATAGCAAATTCGTAATTTGGGTGGTCAAAAACAAAAAAGTTGAATTTTGCACGTACAAAAGCTTTCCGGTACGTCCCGGTAAGTGTGACGTCAACAAACTGCACATGTACTGAAATGTATTGGAACGCTCTTTTTAATGATACCAAAACGGGTTGTCCGATTTCAAAACGGGACATTTGGGGGACGTTCAAAACTGAAAATTAAAAATTAAAATTACAAAAATACGAAGACGGTACGTGCCCGGTACGTCCGGGTACATTCAATATGTCAAAAATAGTCTCGGACACGGTAAAACGGAAAACGATAATTAGAAAAAATTCTAACATGCTTTTTTAAGACTTTGAAAAATTCCCAAAGACAAATTACGACAAAAAACGGCTACGCGTGAAATCTGTTAAAGCACCGTAACTCGGACACCCGTAAAGTCTAATTTTTTAACGTAACGTTTTCGGATAGACAAATGTGCATTTAATAATACTAATTATAAATGTATGTTGGATGGCATATTAAAATCCCTTTTAATATACAAAAACAAAACTTTTGTATGCGTGTTTTCTTAACGCCGTGAAAAGTGCGTTGCGGGAACATCTGTCATTCGGTAAAGGGGTGACTTTTCGAAAATGTTTTTTCATGCCCCTGTACGGGCAAGGGTTCAGCATCGGCCTAAAGAAAAAAAAACCCATTTCGGAAGTACCAACTTGACGCAAACAAATCAAAACTGAAACCGTGTAGAATTAATGGAAAAGTGCCCATAACTAAGCATCCGGGACGAAATTAAAAAATCGCTTCGTCAATAATCAAGATTAGTGGTTATTTATCAAAATGAAAAAGTCGAGAAAATTTTCAAACAAAAAATGTGGAAAAAAAGTGTGACACGCGCTTTATAAAAACGCACTTTACCAAATGTACACAATTTGATTGACGAAAGTTCTGGGACGAATCCAAAAAATTTCCAAATTCCAATTACCCAGATGGTAAGCGTCGGTAACGAAACAAAAACGAACGTTATATCTCGTTTGGTTCGACGGGCAGAGCCGTTTGAATGTGACGCGTTAAAAACGTACCAGATCCGTCAAATCCAAATTTCGCAAATGTTTCGAGTTTAAGTGCCCGTAACTTTTAAAAGGGACCATTAAAATTCATACAATTCTTACAAAAAGATGCGCAAATCAATGGACTTGCAATCAAAAGCATCCGAAAAATTCCCCAAAAAACATTTGAATTTTTTACAATTTTTACCGCAAAACGAGAGCGCCGAAATCGCACACTTGACGAGATAAACCACGTCGTGAGGGGGTGAAGGGGTGGGGGTGGAAAGTCGAAAAAAATACCCACGAGTAGCCAAAGGCCGGGCGCCGAAAACTGTAGCGACACATCGTGGAAAAAGTCACGTGCGGGGGGCCGCCGAGGGGGCGGGGAAAGATGCATGCATTGAAATCCTTCCAGTCCCAATATGGCCGCCGCTCGGCCGCGCGCCGCAAAACCGGCTTCACTGCAACAGCCCGTAAACATAGGCCATCGCCCCTCCAGTGCTTTATATAACCTCCTTGGCCCCTACACCTAGGGGCACCCATTGTTGCTATGGATTTGTTTTGTTTATGGGAAATAACATGCAAACAATTGTTACCTTGGTAACAATGGGCGCCCCTAGGTGTAGGGGCCGACTATGAATTCCAGCCTAAATGTTTGTAATTTTTAAATACAAGTGTCGTGAATTGTTGATACAGGGTAAATAAATGTAACTAGGATGTAAAACAGCTGTTAAACAATATAGAACATACATACATCAGCACTGCGATTCTGAATGGGTGACGTTAAGTTTAACGCGAACGACACTCGTCGGTAGACTTATCACGCGGTAAGTTAACGCGCGATTCCGAACAACAATTTCGTAACGTGCGGTAAACGTATCGAAAAGAGGTAGCCGTTGCAGCAGAGCAGCGCCTGTTATATATTAGTTTGTTTATGTTTTCGAGATGGCTGTGCATATTATAGAAAGTTAGCCAATGAAAACGCGTGAACAAATGCAATCAATTTCAAATCAAGCTGTCAAAAACCAACACACTTCTAAACAAATCTACTCTCAGCTATCTCCAAGGGATTAGAAGTATTTATGAAATTCCTTCTATGCAGTCACAAGTACTGCCTGCCCTAGTCGTCTTCATTATTTAACTATTCAAGCACCCCGAAGGATTGTGCAACATTTGCCATCATCGTTAAGTTCGTAATAGTGCGATCTCCAGGCCTGGGCCTAGGGCTAGCCTAGACAATGAATGAATGCTTGAAGTCAAAGTTTCACAAGTAAGCTTATGTTACCCCTTTACATACGTTTTTCATCTCGCCATACAATTGATGATGTTTCTTCATATTGAAATTAATTTAGAAATCCAAATATGTAACAGTTGCATCGTTTATATTGACCCGTCGAGAAGGCTGTGGGTCCGTGATAAGTTTCTCTACAGCTGTATCGACGTCTGTCGTTACGAATAGATAGGGATTCGCGTCGTTACGTTTCCGCCTACCGTAACGACAAGAAAGCTGCGTTAAAGTGATCACGGCCATTCAGAATCGCAGTGCAGTTCTAGTCAATGAGTGGGTAGACAACTCAGATTTATTAATTGTTAAGATTTATTTTATTACACATAAACTGACTTACAGGATATTGCATGGTTCCGTTCCGTTTCCTGCTGGATGCTCTCACAAAATGATCACCTTTTTCAATCCCATCGTTCAATATGTGACCACCCACACTGCAAGGCACCTCAAGCGTTATCTTGTTACCGGTAATATATTTGATTATTACCCCCAGTGACGGGTTGAATGCGTTCCCAATACTTCTAGCTTCCTAAGTCAATAATGTTCAAGTACGTTTATGGATTTCATCCTATTTCACGCCTCGCTAAATCGTCTGTCTGCCGTTCAAATGAGCCAAGCTTTTGTCTACAATGATTGAAAATCGATGTCAAGCTGACAGGCTCATTGACAAGTGATCCAATTGCCGGCTTTGTTTTCGGCTGTGTGAGTTTGTATGGTTGCTGACAACAGGAACAACTACGCTTGTGGAGACTAGTTGACGTTGGAGTTCGATGAAACAAGGGTATGCTGATAGGGTGTTGTAACACTGATATCCTATTTCTAAGTTATATGGGCGCGTTATGTGAATTGCAATCCTCGACGACGTAAGGGGGTGCGGTGGGGAGGGGGGGGGGGGATTCCTGGTATGTCAGGTCCATGGTTATCAACTTGAAGTACCGAGCACATAGTCACGAAGTTTGGTCAAGAACTAGTCACGACATCATCAGGACTTATACGGGAATATTTTTCATTTTATACATCACTGGATCGTTATCTCGATTAGGGTCGTTGCCCCAAACCCCAAATGTCGTCAATGTATTCAATTTAATTCAATTCATAATAGTAACCAACCAGATTGGGCAACGCGGATCAATCATGTGAATCCGTCTTATTCAAGGTCCGGTAAAACTCTCACTTAGGAGTTTCACGAAACTCCGCAGGGGATTTACGGACCTTGGCTGGTAGCATAGAACGCTACTAAATAAGCTGACACTCCCTTCATCAGTGCATTCCCAGTCTTCAAACCACGAATCAAGGACTCTTGAATATTCATGACTGTGCGTTTGAGTAACAATTGGGAGCGTTCGCAACTAATGGTGGATTCAGACCCAGGTCTAAGGTTTCAAATTTAATTTTAAAGTTTAAGAAATCAGTTTTCACAGTTTCCTAAGATCAAATAGCTTAATGTAAGAGAAACGTTGAAACGGAATAAGCTCTTTGGAATTGATTGCTTTGAAAAGAAGAGACCACGCAAGAAACCAATAACGGAAACCGAAAGAAAAATCCACTTTGATAATTGATTTATAAGCAAATAATAGTTGTATTTACTACCGTAGCCACTCTACCATTCGCGAGGTAAATTCTGGGCGACTCTCTTTGCCTGGGTCTAACGATGGCTAATCGTTGAATGGAAGTCGATCTCCGTGTGAACGGCATAATAGTTTTGTCTTTATTAGATATTCTTCGGACCT
This sequence comes from Isoperla grammatica, assembly GCA_945910005.1. Lineage (NCBI taxonomy): Eukaryota > Metazoa > Arthropoda > Insecta > Plecoptera > Perlodidae > Isoperla > Isoperla grammatica. The sequence continues at coordinate 91,331,284 of OX246737.1, read as the reverse complement.
TCAGGCGACTCCATTGCGCTGCTGTCTTTTGCGCCATACCAAGATACAGGCTCTGTCTGCTGGAGGAACATTGTTGCATTGTGCTGACAACTCGGTGTCAGTCAGAGTTTGAAACTCTTGGGGGAAAGGGAGGGGTGTGTGATGTCCTTGGCAAAAGTAGTTCCGCCGAACTCATTTATACATTTATAGTAATCTGCGGGAACCTTCCAATGGACGGCATCCGCATAGGAAAAGACTGATGGAAGAAAACTGAGAGAGGAAGCCAAGTGGTGACTCCACAGAAGACTTAGACCAGATGGGGTCGGTCCGTCTCGGGGCGAAACCATTCAGCCGAAGTTGGGTGAACCCGCCTCTTCTCGTCACGGCCCATAAACACCGTATACAAATTAAATTGTCATTTGTTAATTTCATAGTTGTATTGATTGCCCTCATTTGCAAATCACTTGAATAAGATATTAAACAAGTACGATTCAGGAGGTGTGTAGGAAGTGTCATGAATACAGAATGTGACGAAATGGCGTTCAACATGCATGCTTCCCTACCCTCATAAATATTACACATGGTAATTTAAAACGAAACACTTTTCAAGATGGCGCATGGCGAAATGTATAGTTTATTTATACAGATGGCTTAGCGCTGGTCACAAGGAACTAATTTGGTACGGGTAGGTTTATTCCTTACAAGCGAAGTTGTCATTGAGAAGAATTCTTCTCCGTAATAGAATCATATTTTAACTCACCTGTTGGAAACTCCTTCAACTGTTATGAAAATATATTTAATTGTATTGTTCTGGAAAAATCATATTGAGATTGAAAACTATTGAAACTGATATTAAACTATTTCATGATATAATTCTAAAGTTACATATTTTAATACGGTTTCGTTTCACAAACAGAAAAATATCATAATTATAATATTATATTGACATAAATACAAACAAAACATCGTGTTCATAGTTGTTTAAATATGGAACTCACACATAACCCAAAGAGATATTGATGTGAGACAAACTTCTCAGGAGTTTCAGATTCCAAGCGTCAATTTAATTTTCACTTTGATTTTCGTACAACAATTTCCTTGATGTTATCATCAAAATGTCTTCGTAATTATACGGAGTATCACAATGTACCTGTGATGCATCCGCAACTCCGTGTTTGACACTAATTTGTTCTGACAAGTCAGGTGGATTCAAACTACGCTTGTCTGGCGTCCAACTCGAAACCCACTCAGCGCAAAGACTAAAGGAGTTCGTTGGTCTTGGAACGAAAAGGAATTGATGCATATGACAGTGTGTACAGACTCTCTCAAGATCTGCCGACCAGAGAGATTCATGATGATGATCTTGTGTTAGGTCATTTGATGTCAACTGTAGGTCATATGACGTCGACGTTTTAGTCGCCTCTTACGACAGGCAGAGCTACCCTGGACCAATGGGGATCTTTTAAAGCTCAACCACCAGAGCGCAGCACCGAAAAATGCGGTCCACCTGTCAAAATGAAAATACACTGGTCGGCAAGGCGGTGTTAGAAAATACTGGCTTTGATAGGCTGTGACTTAGAAATACTAACATCAATAAAGCGGTGATTTCTGTCTGATGCTAGGATACTTGACGTGTTTCTTCGTCGGTTGATGGTCAGCTGTCTTTATTGCCATGATATGATCGTGTTTGCCTGGTGCACAGCCTTCTCGACGGGTCAATCCGCGATAGATTGACCCGTCGAGAAGGCTGTGGCCTGGTGTTGGCCAGAAGTTAATTTCACGTGGGGGAACATGGCGGCGTTTTTTCTATAATGTGACGCCCGTGTTCGACTGATTTAGTTTGTAATATTATTTATGACACCTTATTACCGATATCAAGGAACATTGACACTGAAAACATTACAAAGTGATCTTTCAGAGTGGTAATATGTGTTTCCTGTGCCTTTATGATACGACAACATGCAGAGAGACAAGGGTAGGTCGTCCGTAGCTGTTAGTTACGGTCTGTTAGCCTTTGTTTTTATTGATGAATTTGTCTTAAAATAATATTGTTGTATAAATATGACTGTATAAAATCGGAGCCTCAGCAAACAATGATTTTAAATTAATGTTCAAATAAAATAACTAAATTAGGTGCTTTTTGCAACACACAGGCAATGTCATCTGTCAGCTAGTTAGTGGTTGAAAAGTCGAGAGCTAAAGGCTGTGATAAACTTGAATAATGAGTAGGGCCAATAGGCGTTATAACTTATTAATTACATATTACTGTTTATTATATTTGAGGAGATTATGCTCGTTACCAAATATATGTTGTAAATTTAAACTACCTGTCATCACGCTCGTTCCCGTTGCAATCCGCGTTTGTTTACTATTTTAAAACCGGGTTGTTCTATGCTGCACACTGGTGAGAAATTTTGACTGAAATACTCCCATTCTACCCTGGGCCCAGACGGGTAACCAACAAGAGGCAACTCATATGCATGGTTATAAAGTAATGTCGACCCTAGCCAATCCGATCTTATACGAAGATAATAGGATCGTGTTCAGTTGATCGAGCGACAAGTAAATCAAACAACCCAAACGAACCAGGGTAAGCCTAGCCACCCCGTAAACCACTTAAAATCAAACGGGATCAAACGTTCGACCGAGCGGAACCAAATCGAACCGAACCGAACTTAACCGAACAGAAAAGAGAGAACAGAACCATAATAATCAAAAGTTCGACCGAGCCGAACCAAACCGAACCGAACCGAACCGAACTTAAGCGAACTGAAAAGAGAACAGCGAACTAGAAGTGGTCACAAGACACAATCCACGTATCCTCACATACAACCACCCCATGTCCTGCAGGACATAGCATCCCTCGGTACTGGCGTGGTCTTCTCATAGTGCTCTGCAGTAATCGGTATTCTGCCAATGTGCGTTATGTCGGTAGTTCGATGAAGTTCGTCTGAACGCCTGATAGCTACCATTAATGAGATGTTATGTCCCTCCATCCCTTGTTAGATCGATCAGTGATAATATGGTGATTGATTTATTGATTTGCTCGGTTCACAGTAATTACTACGGTACTTACCATCCCGCAACTGTGAGTTATATTTCAAATGTTAATTTCTCATCAAAATGAAAACGTATGTGATCAACATTATATCATCCACATACACACACAACACGATGATACCTATAAAGAAGATGTACATTGATGACATAGCAGTGATATTGCTAATAACAACTACATTATTCCGTTTACGTTAAAAACCGCATTAAACTTTCATTTCTAAATTATATCTCAATAATGGCCTCGAAATCGAAAATCTGAATCTACAGCGGACTGTGGTTTGGTAAGCCCTACAGACAGACTGAATGAAATATTATAATCAGTAGCGTAGTTACTTTATTATTATATTCATAATTATTAATTAGTAATAAAATTAATTATAAATGAAAACCATAATGATTATAGACACATTTAGAGCATTCAGTTTGTAGAGCTTACCAAACCACAGTCCGTTGTAGATTCACATTTTCGATTTCGAGGTCCATTCTTGAGATAGAATCAAAAATTAAAATGTTGTGTGGTTTTTAACGTAAAGCTACCACCCTTCGCTCTTAAGTCCGAATATGAACATTAAAATAACTTTTGAATATAACTCATAAGATAATTGAGTAGAACAGATGCTGTTCATACATAACACATCACTATTGTAGTTTCATATTGTATGAGTTTATTCAAAATAAAAAAAACAGGTATACACATAATATGGCAGCACATTCTATTGCCATGTGTGCTTGTGCAACAACATACATTTTCACAAACGTTTCCCTGAATGGGGCACACTGATAACCTATGGGGCACACTGATAACCTATGGGGCACACTGATAACCTATGGGGCACACTGATAACCTATGGGGCACACTGATAACCTTTTTACTAACAATTCGAACGACTTAGGCATCCCTTTCATTTCAATACTCTGTTTTGTAACAGTTTTACACTAATGTTGTTATTATTATCATTATTAAATCTGTTCATAATTGAAACACCCGCCTGCGAAATGCCACATCTGTTCCCCTCCAGAGAACACACGGAACGCCTGTGTCAACCCAAACACTCTTATATCCCATTCAATTTCCCCGAGGATCCACATGACTGAACCGTGTTCCAATTTTATTTCAATTTTCTATTACACCCTTGCCATTTATTTTCCATTCGCAAGGAAATTTGTATTCCTATCGCGATCAAATATTGAGATATCGATGGATATGTCGAACTGCGATGTGCGCGGGTGGGCGTGTTTGTTTTGATGGAACGCAGAAAATACAATAGTTGGGAGACATTTCCATTTGCGATTTAAATTGTGTAACACATACAATAAACATACGTCGTACGGTCCACAAACTTCAACGATAATATAAGGGGTGCCCGTTCTGTTTCAATAATACTGACGGTATAAGCGATGAGGGATGAAATACCATTAAAATTTTCTGATGATAACAAACTGAAACCGGTATAGTATTAGGATGTGGAGGGGGGGGGGGGGGGGGGGGGGTTGCTATAGGCCTGTAGCGTTGAATTTGTAGTTCCCCATAGTAGGCCGAACGAAGGCTCGTTGAGCGGTTGGATTTTTTTTATTCGACTTAAGCAAAAGCGTCAGCGTATAATGACTCGACATGTATGTTTGGGTTAAGTACGCCTTTAAGCACCACATCTTAAAACCATAGCCATCCTGTGTGGCCAACAAAATAAAACACAACAAATAAACACACACACTACCTGCTAGGACAGAAATACATAGAAGAAAGAATGTTACCATATTTATTTAGCCTATACATTTGTGTTATTATTATTATTATTATTATTATTATTATTGTTATTATTATTATTATTATTATTATTATTATTATTATTATTATTATTATTATTATTATTATTATTATTATTATTATTATTATTATGATTATTATTATTACTATTATAATTATTATTATTGTTATTATTATTATTATTATTATTATTACTACTATTATTATTATTATTATTATTATTATTATTATTATTATTATTATTATTATTATTATTATTATTATTATTATTATAATTATTATTATTATTATTATTATTATTATTATTATTATGTTTATTATAATTATTATTATTATTGTTATTTTTTTTTTTTTAATACAAACAGCTTCAAAATCAACAGACTTCAGGTCTTATTTCAATGATTTTTTTTTATTTTAGTAAAGGCGGGTTTCTGCCTGGTAGAGTACACTATAGACTCATTTGTCACGCCCACTGTGATAAGAGTTTTCAGAAATCCAATACAAAATCGAAATTACTGGACCTGTTTCATGTAAGTTTTCTTGTTAGAAACAAGAAAAGGAGAGGTTTTAGGTTTGATTATTAGACTCGGCTATTTCATAAAGGAATAGAAAAACTTGGGACAGCTACAACTAAGTCTTAAACCACTCGTTTAAGGTGTACAATTGAGAATTTGATGATAGAAATAGATACTAGTTTTACAGTGGCGCAGGTTATAATGTGTTCCTGCTAAATGAGGTTAATACAATCTCTATTTTTAGAATCAAGACTTGTGCATTTTGCCTACGCACTAAGTTACAATAGCCGATTTTAGTGGGGAAACCTCCAACAATTTCACTTTTTATTCCGGCATAATATATGTCAATTATTTCCCCCCTCCGTCTAGGGCTTATTTTCTCAACTCAGCCGGAGAGGCGAATGTGTTTTGTATCCTTAAGAATAAAAAGAGAATTCAGATCCCAAATCCCGTACACCTAGATCTAGGTAAATAAACTCCCCGCCTAGTTACGATGGACGCATGGGGCTGAACGTCGAGCGCAGATTCTACGCAGATTTATACCACACAATATTATCCAGCTAACAATAGAATCCCACTCCACGTCCCTGGTTACTTTCTTGTTTCCACGAAATGTTGGTATCCTTGTTTATCACTTGACCTGGCTTGCGCTCACTCCCATGCGGCTAGGTTGGCATTCCTTGCGAGCTGAGTTATGTTGCCTGCGCCGTATTACTCTTCTAAAAGACCGTGCTAGGCCTAGGTACAGTCACACACATAATATCACCGTCGGGATACTTGAGATTTATATCGCCGAATGTGTATCAAGTTGTCTTTCGAGGTAAGCCAGCTTTGCGATGACCCAGTTTCTGCTACACGCTCGCGCAGTGGATGTGTCGTTAGCGCAATGCGCACTTTAGGCTTTGCGCGTTATTTGTCCTTCTTTCTTCAGAAAGATATTCTTATGATTTCGAATGTAAACTTTCTGTTGGTCCACATCACTAAATATGTCAAAAATGTGTGTAGTCATAATATCGCACTGATAAGAAATGTGGACATTATAGCTTGAATAACGTTAACGTTTCTGCTAAACTAATAGACTAAATTAATGAAGTGTATACAGTCAAATTAAAACAATGACAAAACTCGGTTTATAAAAAGATGTGTGTAACATTATTCACATGATGAACTTATTCGGCATAACAAATGGTTGGAAAATACATTCTTCATCAGGAAATTATTTTAGGTATACTATATTCTAAAAAACTCGACAGTGTTTTCTAGACGAATAACAAAAAAATGATTTGCTGTGTCTGTGTTTAAAAAAATATACATTTAGAGTTGAATTGTACAAAGAAATAATACAATACAGTTTCTGTTTGTTTTTCAATGCCACAAAACATGTAGAAAATCTTAGGTTGGAATTCATAGTCAGCCCCTACACCTAGGGGCGCCCGTTGTTACCAAGGTAACAGTTGTTTCCATGTTATTTCCCATAAACAAAACAAATCCATAGCAACAATGGGTGCCCCTAGGTGTAGGGGCCGACTATGAATTCCAACCTTATTCTTCTTCCTTGCCAGATCTCACCCTCCAATGTGTTCTGCACACTCCAAGAATTATCCTACGTTCAACGTTAACTTATTTATAAGCTGCAATCTAAGGAGAACGCTTGGGTGTGAAGTCGTTTTGAGCTATTTCAATATTTCATAACGAAGACTTCATATTCAGACGGGATAAAGTGGACAGGCGGGCGTGGGAACGGTACATTTGAGGGAGATTTGCCCCCACTGTTAAAATATTACTTCTTTTACGATTCTAAACTAGAGGTGGTCGCGTGACCAGTGTTTTACTCACGTCACGTAAACCTACCTTTCAACTCACGCACGATCACGCTATATGTTCATATACTCACGCATATATACTCGCTCAACACTGAAAACGCCGTACGTAGCTGTTGTTTTGCATCTACGTCTACTTCAGTGCAGGTTGGGACGTAAAATAAGCTAGGCCAGTCAAAATATACTAGATGCATTCTGGTGGTAAGAACATAAACTAGAATGAGGAGTTTGGCTGGTAATTGTTCATTGTTGTTTTATTGTTAAATCATCACGGCACAGATAAGGAGATTGCTTAACAGCGCTATCTTATTTGTTCAAGTAGCCACCCCCGCCTCATCCATGTACAGTTTTTTAACTCTCCTTAACTTTCGCTAACCCCATGTTAAAATGACTCCGGGGCTACTCCTGCTTTCTCTGCATAATACGGAGTCAAATGTAGCCCTGTCCGATAGCAGGGTTAAGAAGAGTTATCTCTACAATACTTGGAAAGGCCGCTATTTTTTCAGTTGCCCGTGTGTATAGTTTCACTAATATCACATTACAATTCTTTATTGAGGATATCACATTTAATGGTTACATTACTTTAGGTGTTTATTGAAGTTGATAAACAATTTTGTGTATTTGTGGTAGGTACATTATATAGCTCCATTATATGTAGATAGATATGTAGTTTTATTACGTATTTTCGACGTTTTGAGGTTATTACTGGTTTTTATTTTGTCTCGATTTCTGGTATAGAGTAAAGACTTTTCTTTATTACGTGGCCAATTTCAGCGGTATGCAAGCACATGCAAGTGTCGCACGCACAGCCACCCGTGACACGATCTTGTATCCAAACCTCACGGCACGACACACGGTTTGCACGATCACGATAAAAGTCTTGTCACACTCACGTCACGTGACCCATCTATTAGGATCGCGTCACTGCTGAATAGACTAGACAATGTAGTGTATCTCGTGGTGGTAATATGAGTGAGCTTAAAGTGGGTCCGTGGCTTAGTTGAGAACAAGAAACTCAGCCGTCGATTTTGGCATTTCACCAATGATGTACGACCCCACTACCTGGCTAGCACAAACATGAGACATAATCCCCGAAGTCATTATTGGAAGCCACAACAGAAGTTCAACCACACGCAAACCCTTTAAAACAGTTACAGCAAACCCCCCCCCCCCCCCCCCCCCCGCGCGCGTAGATATTAGTTCACAGTTCGGACTAGAGATGGGAATTTTGGCCCGAACGGCCCGAAAGCCCGGGCCGGGCCGGGTTTCTTAAGTTAGCTTCGGGCTTCGGGCCGGTATCGGGCCGAAGCATTGAAAGTTCTGGCCGGGCCGGGCCAGGCTTTCGGGCTTTCGGGCTTTCGGGCCGGTTCGGGCTTTCGGGCCGAGTCGGAATTTCGGGCCAGGTCGAACTTCTGGCTTCCCTGGCCAGCATTTTGGGGCTGGATATCAATATTTAATAATGTTTTTATAATAAAAAAAATTAATTCTTTAAAATTGAATATAGAGCTGTGTCAGTTTAATTATCTAAGCAGCAGTAAGCAGTTTGTTTTTTGGAGTTCTCCACAGGCCACAGTCCACCCACCCACACACAACATTCTCCTATTCCCTACCCCTATAGCCAACACTGTGGCGATCGACTAAATCGATACGTTTTTTGTCGGCGGCGACTTTACTATAAGGCCAGGCCGCTCTTTCGGGCCGGGCCGGGCCGGGTTTTCGGGCTTTCGGGCCGGTTCGGGCTTTCGGGCCGGTTCGGGCTTTCGGGCCGGTTCGGGCTTTCGGGCCGGTTCGGACTTTCGGGCCGGGTCGGGCTTTCGTGCCGGGTAGGGCTTCTGGCTTTCCTGGCCAGCATTTTGGGGCTGGATATCAATATTTAATAATGTTTTTTTATAATTAAAAAAAAAAAATTCTATAAAATTGAATATAGAGCTGCTTCAGTTTAATTATCTAAGCAGCGGTAAGCAGTTTGTTTTTTGGAGTTCTCCACAGGCCACAGTTTACCCACCCACACACAAAATTCTCCTATTCCCTACCCCTATAGCCACCACTGGGGCGATCGACTAAATCGATACGTTTTGTGTCGGCGGCGGCTTTACTATAAGGCCAGGCTGGGTTTTCGGGCTTTCGGGCCGGGCCGGGCTTTCGGGCTTTCGGGCCGACTTTCGGGCCGGGCCGGAATCATCATCTTTCGGGCCGGGTTCGGGCCGGGCGGCAGTAGGTTTTTACCTTGTCGGGCCGGACTCGGGCCGGACAGTTTCGGGCCGGGCCACGGGCCGAGCCGGGCCGTACGTTTCCCACAAATTCGCATCTCTAGTTCGGACCCAAAAATTTCAAGGAAACTGCGGTCGCACTCGGGCTGTACAAATAACTTATTTAAAAAACAGTGAAATAAATGCCCTGTGACGTTCTCAGCTTTGCCTAGGCCAGAGTTCAGTCAAACATTGATCCTGACATTGTTCTTGACCGAAGTGATGTGATTGTGATGGTGTAAGTAGTGTCCTTATGGTAATTTGTAACGTGCCTAAGACGCAAAGTCTCTTTTAATGTTTTGGGTTTTGTAAATTCAAATCCATTCAAATGGTTTGCTCTTTAAAAACAGTTTAGCTCTTTCTTTGTCTCTTTGTTTCCCCGAGGTGAGCTTTAAAGTCTTATTAATTGAGGATGCTAAGTCGTTTGCCGTCTCACTTTTACATCGTAATTGAGTTTTTTCAGGATGTTATAAAATCTTGTTATAAGCCCCAAGACAACGAGCATTTTACGGCGAATGTATTAGAGTACCCGGTCGCCTTCAACAAGGAAACTCAAAGAGTAAAAATTACGTTCCTTAATTTGATAATTGAATTGAGCTATTACACAAATTTGCATTTGAATTGTGTGATTAAACGCTGACGTAAAATACTTGATGTGGAACGTAATAGGCAGTCATTGAAGGCATAAATCATTTATTTTCATTTACTCGTGTTATAAATATTATGATGTTACACAGGTATGCATTTACTTAAATACTATAGTCACTTGCATTTTAAGTTTTATTAAAATTACATCTTAAAATATGCCATTCTTATTTCATATTGTAATATTTACAACGAGTAGCCATTCAACTTACATTTATGTGTAATATTTTAAACAGTATTTTACCACATCGTAAGTTGAGACTAGCAGGACTTCAAGCAGGCCTAAAAGCGATTGGTTCACGTATTGTTTTAAACACATACGATGCTTTTATACATCTTATAGTTAGTTATATTAGGGAATTACCGAATTGATATGCGCAAAAATTATCCCACACCCCTTTTTGGGGAACAATGTTGGATCTGGTAAATTAAATGTCTTAGCGATATTTATGTATCCACAAAGTTACAACACACATGGAATATCAACGATTTTTCTTTCAAATATTTACAAATTTATCACGAATACCCGATGGTGTTGGAGCGCACAGTTATCACGGAAGTATAATTCCCAGCTATTTTATCTAATATATTAAGAATTTCTATCAAGCATATGGGTATTAATGCTAAATTTCTGCACTATAAACAAGTTAATAAATAGGATTGACGACATCCCATAACACATTTTTTAGTCACTAAATACCGAATCTTAGAATTTGTAAACGATTGTTAATCACCAAAGCTCGGTTTGGTGTTTCAACAAACATTACATTAAAAAGGCATGGCAGTCGCCATGTTTGTTTGTAGCGATACTCCGATTACCGAATAATCTGTGTTGAAAAGTTTGGTGAACTAAAATAACCAGATGATGATGATATTTGGGGTTTTACGTCCCATATTTTTGCAACGAGGCTAATCGAGACGATGAGTGGGTGATTATGAGGATGAAAAACGCCACATGACATCCATGCCCAAGCCAGGATTCGAACCTGGAACGCAGAGACCGCGGTTTACTAGACCAACGACTAATCGACGTCGGGCAACTGCGCCGGCTAAAATAACCAGTGTTGTTTAGCCCAGTTTGTAGGTGTATGACCACATGATGCAATTATTTCACCACTTGCCAATGTTGTGCAGCATTTTAAACGTTGTAATTGACTGCGCTTTGTCTTCTGGTTTCTGTCGCTGTATTCTTGTTATACGGTTACAGCGAGACTCTCTTGGGCGGGTAAATAACAGTCAACAAACCATCAATCCTGCGCATGACACCGTGACACGTCATCTCTCTTGACAGTATTACAACACAGTCGTCGACATGACGCGAGCACGGACCCGCGTGTTTCTCATTCCCAGCTGAAAACGAACCCTAAACCTTTGAGTAATGTCTTCTCGACACGGAATTGTCTAAGACTGGCTTTTTGAGAGAAATAAATGGCCACAAGCGGCCGGTGGGAAGGTCGACGATCTCTCTGAGGCCTCGGAGACAAATAGTGTGTACCACACGCACTGGAACCGGCGTGTGCGTGTGCGTGTGCGTGTGCGTGTGCGTGTGTGTGTGCGTGTGCGTGTGCGTGTGCGTGTGCGTGTGCGTGTGTGTGTGGCAGTACTCAGTAGGGGCATTGCATGAGGTGTCGTCAACGTTCGAGCTTCCAAAATTCGTTTGTTTGTATTTTTTACATTATTGTTAAATTAGTTCTACTCTAATGCACAAGTGGCTACACTTATACTGAAACCATTTAATAATAATTCAATAATCTGTAACCAATATAGAATATCATTTATATATAATATAATTTGAAGCTGTTTGTAATAAAAATAATAAATTAATAACAATAATAATAAAAATGTATAGGTTCAATAAATATAGTAACATTCTTATATGTATTTCTGTCCTAGCAAATAGTGTGTGTTTATTTGTTGTGTTTTGTTTTGTTGGCAGCACAGGAGGGCTATGCTTTTTAGTTAAAGGCCTACTAAACCCAAATATACATGTCGAGTCATTAGACGGTGACGCTTTTGCTTAAAAGTCGAATGAAAAAATCCAACCGCTCAACGAACCATCGGCCTACAGCGCAGGTTTTGTTTTGTCTTAGACGTCGACCGATACGGGTTCGATCGTGTGGCTAAAATTCCCATTAAAATCAAACGTGAGAAACAACGTTTCACTTCCACGTCTCCTAACTCACTCAATTGTAGCTCTATTTCCAAATGAATGACATCTACGTAATCTGTGAAACTTTGTGATATATAATAGTTTTTTTATTGTTGTCCTCGTCGATTCCGGTCTATGCGAGGTTTTTATGATGATGGAAACAAAACCTTGTAATCGCCCGCCCGCTAATAGCATGCGCGATAATGTGACCACGCATAAGGCTTCAAGCGACCCAATTAATTGTAATACGACGATTGAATATGGTACCAAATTCTGTACCAAACTGTCTTCTTTCATATGAAGGAAACAGATTTTAACTGTACCTAGAAAACCATTATTTAGTACGTGTTATTTTAATTTGAATTGAAACTGTGTTGTCTCAATGAGCTGGGCGTAGTGAGAGAACACAAACGATGCATTCAGTGCCTGCGGTCGTTTACTAGCCGTTTACTAACAACACGGTTTCAAATAACATAAGTAATTTGTTTGTAGGTACAGCTAAAACCTGTTTCCATCATATGAAAGACGACAATTTGATACAGAATTTGATATCAACTCAATCGTCGTATTACGATTAATTCGGTCGTTTGAAGCCTTATGCGTGGTCACGTTATCGCGCATGCTATTAGCGGGCGGGCGATTACAAGGTTTTGTTTCCATCATCATAAAAAGCTCGCATGCATCAGAATCGACAAGAACAACCACTCAAAAAATTTATAATGATTCGCAGATTACGTCGATGTCATTCATTTGGAAATAGAGCTTCAATTGAGTGGGTTACGAGAGGTGGAAGTGAGACGTTGTTTCTCTCGTTTAATTTTAATGGGGATTTCAGCCACAAGACCGAACCCGTATCGGTCGACGTCTAAGACAAAACGAAACCTGCGCTGTAGGCCAAACGAAGCTTCGTTGAGAGGTGGGACTTTTTAGTTCGACCTACGCAAAAGCTTCAGCGTCTAATGACTCGACATGTATGTTTGGGTTTAGTGGGCCTTTAAAAATTGATTGTCGAAGATCGCTTGTGTAGGGTCACAAAGGGAGAAATGCTTTAAAGAGCAAATGAAAAGTACTTTTTAAGAAAGATTTATCACAAAATGATATTTTGACATCAAAGGAATAGCAGAGAAATTTTTTAATAGGAGAGGAATACTTAAGGATAAATCACGGAGAACAGATATTGCAGGTCCTGGACTGAAATGGATGGTAATGAAATGTATGTAGAGTTATTCAAACGAGAGATTGATTGAGCGCCTCGTAATTCTAAGAGCTTCAAATCTCGAACATTGCAGCACTGCAACTACGCTCATCTCAGACAGGGGTCGACCTTAGTTGTAGTGACGTCATGCTCCCTCAGCCTGCCGAATATACTCGGGCCCGGCCATAATAAAATATTTGTTGGAAAATTGAAATCGAAAAATTGAGATTGGATTTGAAATGTATTTTGTGTTTATATATCGCAAATATTTGGGGGTGCGCGTGCGTATGTGCGCATGTGCATGAGCCGCCCTGCTCCCTCTACTAAATATCTGCTCTAAGGTCTCAACACACACAATGCTCTTTACCGTTTTACGGTAAACGGTGCATCAAATGTACAAATTTCGTGATTTGTGTATGTTTGCAATATTTTATGTCAAACAATATGCACGATAGCAACCAGCTTTTTTTAAATGGACGAAACGTAAAATATAAGTTGCGTTTTTTTCCAAGATGTCTTCCCATGTTTCAAAATTTCAATTTGTTTTTAGAAATTCTGCATTATGATTTGTTTATTCACAAGTTTTAACACTTTCGCAAAAAAAGAAATGGTCTTAATTGCATGTATTAAAACGTTTTACCCTCACCCCCTGACCGGGTTTCGGGACTTACACCTTCACGTTTGTGTTGTAGACCGTTATGTCCATCAAATAAGACAGGTGGTGCCATCCCTTCACGAATATTGCACGATAAATCGAAATGCTTAGATGGGATTTCTACTATTTACGTTTTTCAATACAATTCAGCTTAGGACAACTCTGTAATTTTTATCCTGTATGCCTGACATCCCATTAAATGTATTTTGTCCGGTTAGTTAATAAACTTTTAAATCCACTAAATTGAAATATCTCTTCTATTTTGTCCAAAGTTAATTACCATTCGATTTTTTGGGGGTAGAGAGAGCAGACAATTTCCAAATTTTGCACTATTCGTCAGCTGTTATGGCGATTCATTATAGTTCACTTTGTATTCGCGAGGAGCTCTGAAAGCAGTGCAATCACCTATTCTACTCTATGGTTTACTATAGTCGTTGAATGTTGAATACACACGCAACGGTTTTATCTTCGTGTATTTTGAGATGTGTATCAAGTTATAAACTAAGTTATTTAAGCTTATATACCAAATTATAAAATCCGAAAATCTAAGTTCTAATCGACCTATTTGCCCACCCCTAAGAGTGCAAAAGATATACCGACTATACTAGCAACTTTTTGTGAATCCGACTTAAAAATTCCAGGTAACAATTCCAGGGAATAATTTTTACATAACCATGAACAATCTCAATCCCAACTCTGAATTGGCATAAAATAAATATATTTATGTTGCTTTAATACTACTTCTTCCGATATTGCAAATTTTCAAATTATTATGGAAGAGATCTCTGTTTACTTACAAGAGTGGCACGAGATTGATTGTCCAACGAAATAGATTCCCGAAATAAAGTTAGAGAATGGAATATATTTATTCAAATTTGAAGCTTAGAGTCGAGTATATAAAAGTGATAGATTCTGTGCAGCGCTTTTGCATTAAATTCATTCCTCGTATTAATATATTTTTATTTCGTTCTAAAAATCTGTGGATGGGTTTGAAACAGCCCCGTTCTTCGCTCTCTTCAGCCAGGCTTTTCACCTGTGCATGGTGTACCGTGTATCTATCTGTAACTAGTAAACACGATAAGTGACTAGTAAACATGATACATAATGTATCTATCTGTAACTAGTAAACACGATAAGTGACTAGTAAACATGATACATAATGTATCCATCTGTAACTATAGTACACACGATAAATAATAAATGTATCTACGAAATCATTTCAACGGTCAGTAGGAACTATCCATTCCCACGTGACGTCACAGTGGCCATGATTGCGACACAATTGATGAGAACCAATCCTAGATCAATTCAAATTTAATAACTTAGCCTAGTTTAGAATTCAAAAAGTAAACATTAGAACAAAATAAAAAATCACCACACAAGCAATTTTATTTGAAAAACAGGATGAATTTTAAGTACCACAACATGCTTCAATTGTTTCTCAATGGCAACGTCAAAGTTTGATCACAAATGTGGTCGCCACGCGCGGTAATGAATAGGTTAGAAACTCTGAAAGACCTTCTAGATAAGTCCTAGGAAGACAATAATATTATATTTTCTAAAGTAGAACATTTAATTTCTACTTAGTTGCAAGTTCCATACTTTTTTATTTCCCGCTAAAATGAAATTGTATGTGACGTCAGCGTGAGAAAAACAATGTTATTTATGAATCTACAACATAGCTTTTGAAAAACAAATAAATTCATTGTGTTGAATGAAGGTTTAGATATTAGACGTATTGCGTTAATTTTAAATGTCTATTAAGGCACTTGGATAGTTGATATTTAAAGTAATTTCCTTCGAATATGCTCTTAAGTGTAACTGAAACCCACTTAGAACACATTCGAATAATGATCCTCAGCTTGAAATGAGCTATAGTATAAAACATGCAGTTATTCTTTCGAATACTTGTCTTTCCCCGCACGCACACACGCACACACACGCACACGCAAGGATAGACCCACTGATCACACATGATTGTAAATTGACGTCATCTATCTCAACTTCCTTGGAGGACCCTCTTCCATTTTTTAAAGCAGATCTATATCTTGTTTGTCTAAAGCTTTGGATTCACGGCATGCCATCGCTTAGGGTCCTGAATTTATCCCCGTTTTCTCCCTTTGCCGTTGACCCGGCAGTTTTATAGCAGGTAATGGGGCTGGAATTAGTTATCGCCTCCACCAGTCTTGTACGAAGGTGGAGAGCAATCTTCTCCACTCTACACTGAACGATGCAAGGGGTGATTTCACAGATCAATAAACATTCGTGTTAAATACAGAAACCCATTGGCGTGAGGTACTTTTAGACTACGTTTAGTGCGTTTTTAAATTAACTATCTTTCTGTTGTGTGTTGTAGTTTGAAAAAGAAATATAATGTTACCGTTATTATTTTATGTAATCGGTTTGAATGTTTTAATGGTTGGTATTGTTTAGCATTAGTGTTTAAACCTTAAATAAGTTGTGTGAATTGAGCACCCTTTCAGATTCGGTGCGAACAAAATCATGTTGCGTTTAGACACATTTTCTAGCTTTGTGTGAACAGTGATGCGATTTGTGTATGTCTGCGGTACGCGCGCACGAGACACTGTATGTCTGCGGTACGCGCGCACGAGACACTGTATGTCTGCGGTATGCGCGCACGAGACACTGTATGTCTGCGGTATGCGCGCACGAGACACTGTATGTCTGCGGTACGCGCGCACGAGACACTGTATGTCTGCGGTACGCGCGCACGAGACACTGTATGTCTGCGGTACGCGCGCACGAGACACTGTATGTCTGCGGTACGCGCGCACGAAACACTGTATGTCTGCGGTACGCGCGCACGAGACACTGTATGTCTGCGGTACGCGCGCACGAGACACTGTATGTCTGCGGTACGCGCGCACGAGACACTGTATGTCTGCGGTACGCGCGCACGAGACACTGTATGTCTGCGGTACGCGCGCACGAGACACTGTATGTCTGCGGTACGCGCGCACGAGACACTGTATGTCTGCGGTACGCGCGCACGAGACACTGTATGTCTGCGGTATGCGCGCACGACACACTGTATGTCTGCGGTACGCGCGCACGAAACACTGTATGTCTGCGGTACGCGCGCACGAGACACTGTATGTCTGCGGTACGCGCGCACGAAACACTGTATGTCTGCGGTACGCGCGCACGAGACACTGTATGTCTGCGGTACGCGCGCACGAGACACTGTATGTCTGCGGTACGCGCGCACGAAACACTGTATGTCTGCGGTACGCGCGCACGAGACACTGTATGTCTGCGGTACGCGCGCACGACACACTGTATGTCTGTGGTACGCGCGCACGAAACACTGTATGTCTGCGGTACGCGCGCACGAGACACTGTATGTCTGCGGTACGCGCGCACGAAACACTGTATGTCTGCGGTACGCGCGCACGAGACACTGTATGTCTGCGGTATGCGCGCACGAGACACTGTATGTCTGCGGTATGCGCGCACGAGACACTGTATGTCTGCGGTACGCGCGCACGAGACACTGTATGTCTGCGGTATGCGCGCACGTGACACTGTATGTCTGCGGTACGCGCGCACGAGACATTGTATGTCTGCGGTATGCGCGCATGAGACACTGTATGTCTGCGGTACGCGCGCACGAGACACTGTATGTCTGCGGTATGCGCGCACGTGACACTGTATGTCTGCGGTACGCGCGCACGAGACACTGTATGTCTGCGGTATGCGCGCACGAGACACTGTATGTCTGCGGTACGCGCGCACGAGACACTGTATGTCTGCGGTACGCGCGCACGAGACACTGTATGGAGTCTTCACGTGACGTCACAACTGTTATAATGGAGGCCGCAATGTGTGTGTTGGCTTCTGAAATAACAGCAGAATACATATATTATATATTGTGCTTTCCACGAAATATGAGAGTTTATCTTCCTACAAACTTTACGAAAATGATTGGTTGTGCCTTTGTAAAACGCAAATGGCCGACATGGGTTCAAATCCCGCATAATACATTATATGTTTGTGATTATCCTTCATCTGTTTACCCCTCATCGTCTCGAATAGCGTGATTGCAACAATAGATACATAAAGCAACCAGAAGAAGAGTGGATGAGACAAGAGAGTTTCTTTACGTTGCTTTTTAGTAGTTACAGCAAAGTAATGTTGGAGAATAGAACTAACCATATGAATCATGTTATTACTTGGGGCCCAAGATTACCTTACATGATTGTGCTCTCGTCACAGGCGAGGCACTCATAGCCAACCAGCGAACCGCCCGAGACACATCTGTGCAAATACCGATCGCTGATTGGCTACGAACCCGTCGCTTGTGAGAAAAGCATGTGTAAGGTAGTCTTGGGACAACTATAACAATGAATAGCCAGGCGGTAGAAAACACGCGTACCGTTTTAGCACACAATATACCACCACGTGCTTTATGCGAACACACTCTAGACACAATCTCTATTAGCAACGAAGCACTCAATAAATTAAAAGTTGTTCTGAATCGACCTTGTTGATTCTGGCATTTGTCCGCAGGTGTTCGCACTGTCCAATCACTGATTCATATGTTTCGTATTTGAAATATCGATCTTTGATTGGTTATCGCTCACTCGTCGATGGTGTTCGAAGCCTACAGGGTTGGTTCAGTCACTTTCAATTAAAGTCCCCCACTGCAAATCAGTTTAGTTACTGAGTGGGTAGACTCTAAATGTGAATTTATTTTTTTATTTTATTTTATTCATTAGTAATTCAAACACGTAAACTTACTTAATGAAGATATAAATGGCAAGTAGTTTTAAATCACTTCTGCAACGGTGCACCCACAGTCATGAAATAGCTAAGTTGCAACATAAGAATACATAGAGATATTTGTTAAAAATATATGCAGCTTAGAAGATGTGAACATTTTGCAAGTTTCAATATCGCACATTTGTCTACTGTCACACATTTGTCTACTATCGCACATTTGTCTACTATCGCACATTTGTCTACTATTGCACATTTGTCTACTGTCGCACATTTGTCTACTGTCGCACATTTGTCTACTGTCGCACATTTGTCTACTGTCGCACATTTGTCTACTGTGTCCGTTATAGTTCGAGAACATATTTTACTTTCCGGTATAGGAAACACAGACAACGAAAAACAAAATAATGTTCCGGTTGTTTACGTTCCAAGCAAAGTTTATACGCCTTGTTCATATTTTCTCTTGAGGTTTAATATTTGAATGTTTGTATTACATAAAAATAATACATATCACTTTTTCAATATTGGGTTGGAACAGTTATGAACTGTTATGTTGTGTCAGGGCATCGAAGAAACGAAAGTGATTGAGCTAAATGCATATGTTTGTGTATTGGAATTTGACCATCAGGATTGGCTTGTAAACAAAGATTTGCTGGAAACACGTGGTTGCCAATTTTCCCGTAGTACAACCATCAATGGTTAGAAAGTATGATAACGGAAGCCGATCGAATTCCACCTTTTCAAAGAGAACCTCTTGGTCTTTTAAAATTAATTTCAGGACCTGTTAGTTCAGGGGCGGTACACTAATGGCACGCGAACACTTCCTGGTGTCACGCAGATGTATATAAAATATATTGTATCAGAATGCAAATTGATAACACTTCCAAAATCGTTTTCGGGGCATTTGCGGAATTAAATTGGCATACAAATGTCTCCTCCGGCGTTGTGGAGTTTGTCTCCCAGATACTTCATTATGTAAAGCGTTCATGTTATTTTGTTAACTAAGAATATCCCCAAACCATTATGATTAACTGGAAATGTTATCGCGTAAAACATAATAATTTCAAATCGCAGTCAAATTTGGATTTATTAATTTGTGATTTCACTCTTAAAAAAGCTATTGTACACTACTTGGTCTATTTTATTACAACGCTTATATTAACTTGCCTTGTTTGTCTGGACGAAATCTTTGAATCGATATTCCACCTACTTCTAGATGTTCGATCAAGCTGAAATTTTTTACACAGACGTATTCCTAAAGACAATACATGAATCAACTGTCATATTTACTAAATTGTCAATTAGTTCATCATAATTAATTAATTAATGTTTTACATGGAAATCGATGAATCTTTGAATCGATATTTCACCTACTTTTAAATGTCCGATCAAGCTGAATTTTTTTAACACAGACGTATTCCTGATGACAATACATGAATCAACTGTCATATTTACTAAATTGTCAATTAATTCATCATAATTAATTAATTCATGTTTTATATAAAAATCGATGTTTAACCCACTTTCCAACGTTAAATCGAATTGAAAGTTGTCACACAGACGTATTTCTAATGACAATATACGAATCAATTGTCATATTTACTAAATCGTCAATTAATTCATCATAATTAATTAATTAATGTTTTATATGAGAATCGATGTACAGCCCTTTTCCCAACGTCAAATCGAGTTGAAAGTTTTTACACAGACGTATTTTTAATGATTTCACACGAATCAATTGTCATATTAACTAAATAATCAATTAATTCATCAAAATTAATTAATAAATGTTTTATATGGGAATCGATGTTTCACCCACTTCCCAACGTCGAATCGAGTTGAATGTTTTCACACAGACGTATTCTTAATGACAATACATGAATCAATTGTCATATTTACTAAATATTTAATGAAGCCATCATAATTAATTAATTGATGTTTTATATGGGAATCGATATTTCACCCACTTCCGAACGTCAAATTGAGCTCAAAGTTTTCACACAGACGTATTCTTAATAACAATACACGAATCAATTGTCATATTTATTAAATAATTAATTAAACCATCATAATTAATTAATCGATATTTCACCCACTTCCCAACGTCCGATCGAGCTGAAATTTTCACACAGTCGTATTTTCTAAATGACAATATATGAATCAATGATCAGATTCACTTATTAATTAATCCACCATGATTAAATTATTAAACAATTAGCTTCATATGGGAAATTAGTCACAGCTAGTGAGGATGGGCCAACCACATGCAGGCATGGTTCGGGACTCAAATATCCGTGACGAAAGCATCGGATATGTTTCTATGCAGCAAGAATGTCAACACGCTCCACTTGTAAGTATGGTACAACCCCGTGCGGTGAGTCATTCACCATGTACGCATAGGTGCATTCCCTTCGCGTGATTCGACCTCACAGTTGATCGTTGGTGTTAGTTGGTGGTAGTTGGTGCTAGCGCAACTGCTGTTTTCTATCACAGTAGGAATTGATTGTTTTAATATAATATTATATAATATAATTCTCCCATAGCCACATAACCCCACTTTTCATAAGCATTATTGGCCGATCGCTGGATCGTGCATGAACGGAACTGTCCGAAATTCAAGTTTGCAATGCGGCGGTATTTGGAGCTCCCATTGCGCGTTGTGTACTTAACAGGAAACATAATTATTATAAAAGTATTTGCTCTCACTCAACCCAATCACATAAAGCGGTTGGCATTAGTATTTGAACTGCGAAGCTCTGCATTCTATTGGTCAAAGAAACGAACCATTTAGCCCAGAACTTATCATTACAGAATTTATTTGTTTCATAATTTGTTTGCTTCGGTTACTTACACCGTGTTACTATTAAAAAAGAGTCTCTGTCCCAATTGTCTCCCAACTCTTCCTTTACCGTTACATTAAGACGGATTTCTGTTTCATGCTTATTCTATATCGACATCATATCATTTGCTACCATCTGGTGGTTGTACCGTTATTTAATATTCATTTCTGATTGATCTAATGTCCAGTTGATTTACTAGTTTAGTTACACTTTTAAGCATTAATATTAAAAACCAATTATTATCACTATGTAAACACCAATAGCAAGAAAACACTACTAATAATGAAAACAAAGTAGGAAGCGTTTAAAAAAAAAAATACTTAAAATAGTATTGTTACTTGCATTAATGTCACCTAATACGTACATTAAATAAAGTAAATTAGCATGTTATTTTATATTCCACTTTGTGCTTATCTATAAAATAAGATCTGCTTAATTCAGGAATACAATCTCACGAATACTGATGCACACAAACCCCTGCCGAACAAACTGAGGGATTATGTGACGTTACATCTCCCTCGCAACAAGAAAACTCTCAACAGCTCTCTTGCAACATAGTTAGGATCTTCTAATCAAAACAAACGACGGTGTCTGTACGAACCTCGGTAATTGAATAACCTTGCGCCTTATATCTCGTCTAGATGAAAGTCATTTTAATAATACGAGTGATTTAGGGGCTTTAAACTCCGTTCGTAGTCATTGCGTTTATATTATCCACCCTCTATGCATTTTAGTATCACCGTGGTTATCAACCCCCCGAGATGAGATCTGGCAGCCTTCCTATTTACAACCCCTCTGTTATCTGCTATCTAGCCCC
Organism: Isoperla grammatica; assembly: GCA_945910005.1. Lineage (NCBI taxonomy): Eukaryota > Metazoa > Arthropoda > Insecta > Plecoptera > Perlodidae > Isoperla > Isoperla grammatica. Next base: position 91,308,855 of record OX246737.1, on the reverse strand, counting down.
GTATAATCCAAAACTTGTGTTATTAATGTTATAAGATACGAATAAATATCATTATTATCACGCTTTTCAAGCGAGATCAAGGAATATATCTTCACTCTGTGCAGTTCTCTTATTTCTAAATGTTTCTGTTGACCCATAGCCTACACTCTACACTCTACAGTAGTCTCGAAGTCGTAGCAGACATAGGGTCACACCAGCCGTGCGATGCTTCTGAGGGAAGGTTTGATGTGTGGGTGGCGGGGGGGGGGGGGGGGGGGGGGGGCAACCGCTGTCTGTTGTGAGAGAAACCGTCCTCTATGAAGCCCCCAATGCAGCTTCGAGGGTATTTTAAACCCTGCATTGTTCAAGCCTCCTGTATTATCTACTAGTCTCTTTGTGGTCTCGCTATTTTGTATTATCTTTTCCCAGACGAATTTATCTTTCTTTTCATAACACAGCCGTAGTAATCTGCCATGACAGTAGGATTAACTTAGTTCCTTTATTGCATACATTCTCCGGCCGAGGTATTTTTTTTTCATGGTGGCTGGTTTCGTAGGTGTACGAGTATATTTAAAAAATATTCTTCTCGGCAGTTTGTTGAAATATGGTTGAAAAACAGAGCAATAAGTCTGGCAGAAAATACAGGTCTAGGAAAATGCCTCAGGGCTGCCGAAAGTTTATTTTTCAACTCGTCATCAAGTAAGACAAATATTGGAGTTTAAGGGTTTACTTGGAAAAGGTTTTAATGAATCTTTCCCAAAGTAGTCAAAAATAAATATATATCTTTGAAAAAACAAGAATTCATACACTTTTATGTTTTATAAATATTTACATCCCTACACGCAACCATATATTACATGTTGCTTTCGAGTACGTGCATTGCTAAACGATAAATAACCTACGAGCACATTGCTCTACGGGCCCAGATAATATATCAAGCAAAATTCTTAAACACATTAAATCGTTTATTGCTCTTCCACTGCAACATATAGCCAATACCAGTATTTCTACAGCTTGCTTCCCCAATTTATATAAAACATTTATAATTAAACCTGTGTTTAAAAGTGGAAGTCACGAAGAAGTATCTAACTATTGACCTATATCTTTAATTTGCCACTGTACCAAAATCTTAGAAATGTGCATTAAAACACGATTCGAAGACTTCCTCCATAAGAATCGCGTACTTTCAGCAAACCAATTTGGGTTCAGGAAAGGAATAGGCACAGAAGATGCGGTATTTGCATTAAGTAGGGATATTTCTGAATCACTAGATAATAAGCAAAAGGTATTGGCAATTTTTTTAGATTTGGCAAAAGCTTTCGACACTGTCGATCACACAATACTATGTAAAAAAACTTGAATGTAACGGAATTCGAGGTATTATTTTAAAACTCCTAAAATCATATCTCTCAAATAGGCAACAATACACCAGAATTGAAAACACATTAAGTAATCCCAGAACAATAAAATGCGGTGTACCTCAAGGAACCGTCCTAGGACCAATTCTGTTCCTTATATACATGAATGACTTGTGCTCAAAAACATATGGGGGAGCAAAAATCATGTCCTTTGCAGATGATATCGTTCTAGTATTTATTGCTAAAACATGGGAAGTTGTTTTCATAATGGCAAAGTTAGGTTTCAAACTGATTCAACAGTCGCTAGATGCTAACATGTTGACTCTAAACTTGGAAAAAACACAATATATTGCCTTTTACTTGTCAAATAAAGGTGCACCACCGGATGAACTTCGAAAACATCTTAATGTAATAAAATCTACAACACAGATAAAATATTTAGGTCTTATTGTAGATGAAAGATTAAAATGGTATCATCATATAATTGGTTTAGTTAAAAAAAAGTACGAAACATCATGTTAACATTTATTCTTCTTCGCTCAATGGTCAATCAACACTTCCTCCGTAAGATTTACTATGCATTTATTCAATCAATCATACAAAACGCAATCATAGGCTGGGGAGCCTGCTACCCTAATCACCTTAATAGACTTCAAATAATAAAAAAAAATATATAAAATCTGCGTGCGCAAGCCAATGGACTACCCTTCACATATTTTATTCCAAGAATTTGATGTTCCAAGTATACCCCAGCTCTACACTAAAGCGGCGCTCATTTACACCATAAAATATAAATTGGGAGAGGACATTCACCATACTCATGAAACTCGAAACAAAACCAAAAATCTCCTGCAATCAGGGGTTAATTTGAGCCGGAACGCACCGGAACGCAGTTCCGATTCCTTTTCCGAAACCAGAACGCACGTTCCGGTATTATTTCGTAACGTAGTTTACTCCTTAAAAACTCGTGAATTAATTCGTATCTCTGAAAATTTCACAAATATATTTTTTTATTTGTTGGTATGAATGCAAGTTATTCAAGCTTATGAATTACCCCTAGGTAGCCAGACCCAAATACATAGACAATAACCTTCTGACTGACCACTGACACTTAACAGATAACTTATTAATAATTACATATTATCTGTGTTCACAATGTACAAATGTGGGCGGGGTTGGTGCCAAATTATATTTGACAAACAAAATATGCGTTCCGGTTCCTTTTCAATTACAAATTAAGCCCTGCCTGCAATCAATAAGAAAAAATAAAACTGCAGGACAACGCCATGTAGTTTATCTAGGGCCAAAAATATTTAATGATTTACTGCCAGAATTACAAACCCATAAACTAACACTGTCAATCAAACATAAAATAAAAAGCTGGATTATGTCTCAGGAGCAAAGTAATATTGAAAAATATTTCATATGACCTCCATACCAACTGCCTTCAAACATATTATTGGTAACATTAAAACAAGGTCTTGTAGAGAAATCTGTAATACCAGGATTTTTTTTAATTAACTTTCGTAATTATTCACATATCTTATACGTATATAGCTGCTTACATGATTAATGTTAAAATTCATTTGTTCCCTTTTATAGACCAAAGGGCATAGATAAAATATAAAAAACTGCTTGTTTATTTTAGATAAAAAAAACAAACAAGTATAATATTAAGTTTAGTTTAGTTTACTTTAAGGCATTCAATTATACAATCAAAATTAATCTTAGTCGATGTACACTGTATATTAAAAAAAAGGGTAGATTATATGTAAATCTGAACCGCCACAAACCTGTTTATTGGTTCAGGTAATTTCCGCATGATCAAGAAAAAAATCCAAATGTGTAATGTACACAAAGAGGAAAAAAATTAATAAAAAAAAAAAAAAAAATTTTATAATTGTGAAAAACTATACCTTGCTTTGTAAAGTCAGTGTCGATGGAGAAGTTCTCTCCCATTGGAGGAATCAACACGGGTCAACAGTATGTTTTCAAGGAAGATGCCTGTCGCAATTGTTACTTATTATAATATTACTGAATAAACACTTCAATAGCGACCGGACAATAATTAACAAATAGCTAAGAGAAGTAACGAAGGTTTGAAATGGTTGTTTGAATATGTATCAGCTTGATAACGACCAAAGTTTCTGAAACTGTGCCCGTTGTAAGAAAAGGTATAACAATCGGAGAAAAAACATGAGAAGTGAGGCCTATAGAACCTTAAACTGAACAAAATGGAATGTTTAGCGCATAGAAACAATAATATTAAGGCAAAATTAATAAATATTGACACATGTTTAATATCGTTTGTGACACATCGGACACATTTGACGCGTTGATCAATAATTCATATTAAAGTCTGCCTACTCCACTGCCAGAGTTGATTATCCTTCATCGTCGCTTTTCTTTCTGCATGTTTCCATTTTCGAGGATATTTAGCCCCCCACCCCCTCTCCCTCTCACGCGCACACTTGTTCGATCACACGTGTTACCCCCACCCCCCTCGCGGCAGCTCCATCTCTCACTGATGTGGGGCTGTTTTGCACCCGCACTACTCAAAGTGGCTGAAGGCCAAATCACTCCCCCCCATCTTTACTGCCCACCCACGTCTCGCAATAATCGGGCCTCTCTTCTACGCCCCCCTCTCATTCTGTATCTGTTTCTCTGGCAACTACCCCCCCCTCAACCCTTCGATCCCTCGCTTGATGGTGATTGCGGTTTGTTGGATCCTGACGCACAGTTAGACTCTCAAGTAGGCCCGGCGCAATCATCTCTATTGGTTATTTATTATTTATTTCCCTTACATTCACAAAACAATATTAATGAATGGGCGGTGGTAGGTTTGAGCTCAGCTCCGAACACGGAGATTGACAACCGATACCAAGAATATCTAACTATATACCACACAATATAAAACGATACAATAATACAGGGAAAACGATTCTGAAAATTTAACAAGTGTAAATGAAATAATAAAACTATATTACACACAATGATATTAAATTAATGTAATAATTAAAATGAAAACAATGATTTTAAAATTGAGAAAGAAGTGAAAAGTGTCATGTATAAAATCACGTGTATAAGCACATGTTATTCAAAAGAAAGCATCACTGATCATGACAAATAAATTGATCTATCAAAATAAATGATGGTCCAACACGAGAAAATTTATAACTGAGGATAACTATTCATTCTGCTATAATATTTAAAATCAAATTGCATGTTATGATATAAACACTAGTCAGTTATTTTTCCTGTATGTTCCTTCTTTGGTTAATAAATAAATTTACAATAAACTATATATTTGATTTGTATTTGTATAACCTGTTTGACAACAATAAAACTTTCAACTTCAACTTCAAAAATACTTAACTAGCTATAACAACTTTTGAAATATTTACAAGACTTGATTGACGAATAAATAATTAAAACTTGTTGATTATATATACTGGAAGTTCTGGCCTGGCGTTGACAGATATGTAACAAGTTGTGCCCTACTTGTAGTGTGCAAGAGCAGCTGCAATGCATTTCATCAACTATGCTTCTGATTTCGAAGACGGTGACAGTATTTGGTTTACATGTCTCAAGCTCTTTGGTGATAGATGTATGTATGTATGTTTATTTGTTTGTTGGCTCATTTAGCAATTTTTTACATTCAGATACAATTATGACATTGATACAACACTCCCACTTACAATATCACACTTACAATATCACACTTACAATATCACACTTACAATATCACACTTACAATATCACACTTACAATATCACACTTACAATATCACACTTACAATATCACACTTACAATATTTGATTAAGATTAAATAGACTCAATTTGGATCTCACCCAACTTACTTTTTCCATTGCTTCAAACACATTAAGGTAAGGGCATAGGCCTTATATTACATAGAAAAATAAACAAATCAAAACCACTGTATAAACCTAAGATACTTAAATTACATCCATCATATCATAAATCCAGTTAGTACATTTTGATTTAAATTAGCCCAGACTCTTTATATCCTTTATTACACTAGGTAATTTGTCAAACTCCTTGACACCAGCTATAAATACCGAGATTTGCCATTGCGTACTATTACATGTAACCCTAAAAGCGTTGCCTTCCACGGCTACCCTCGTATTTATATTATGAACCTGTCTGATACATCTCATTTATCAGCAAGATAACCTGGCATCATATTGTTTCTAATTTTAAATATAAAGACTAACACTAAGAACATTAATTTATTTTTTACACTTAGCCATTCTAAAGCACCTAGCATCTGTGCTATTGGAGTTACTTTCCTACATCTTATTATACACCTCATAGCTTTGTTTTGTAGCACCTGTAGTCTATATACATCATTTTTTCCTAGTTGGAATAGCACTGTAGCTCCATATTCAAAATGTGGCCTAATTATACAATTATAAACCATATTTCTGGTCCAGCTTGTCAGTTTACCCCCAATTCTTCTCAAGTATCCTATTTCTTTCCTATTTTCTTTATTAAAAACTGTACATGGGATTTAAAGAGTAGTTTATCATCTATAGTTATTCCAAGATATTTGTATTCAGTTACCATATCGATCACTTCATATCCCACTTTTAGTTTCGTCATACTTTCCCTCTCTTTATCGGCATTTGGGACATTACTTCTTTGTATTACCATTTTTAGATTTACTTACATTTAGTTTTAGTTTCTTAATACACAACCATATTCCTATTCTGGCCAGTTCCTCATTCATTTGACTAATAATTTCATTTACATTATAACCACTTATGAAAAGCACCATGTCATCTGCATACATATTGATAAATGAGACTTTACAGCTCTTCGTTACATCATTAATTTTATGTACATGATAAAGAACAGAGGCCCTAGTATGGACCTTTGTGGTAACCCATTGACACATTCAAGTTCATCCGATAACGTGTTCTTATACCTAACTCTTTGTTTTCTTTCAGTCAGGATGTTGAACTAAGATGAAAAAAATTATATCACAACTTCCTTCCTTCCTATCGCGTCGTTCTGGGTTTTTGTATGTTGCTTTTAGTTCGGTTTTTGAACGGGTTAAGGTTTTGAGTCACACACAGTAAAATATTAAAACACTATTATGTTTCTAAATCATACATTTTGACTTTTCAGGACGATTGAAAAGTCAATTTCATCTTAGTCTTAAAACTAGATAGGATTATCGGAGACTCGAATGTTTCACAACCCTGACAAGGGCCGGGAGTGTACGAGTATCCCCCCTAATTGGCGATATCTTATCTGAACGCGGGTTATAAACATAAAAGTAGCCAATAAGGTTGTTTAAAATAATAAAGATCAATACGGTCTGTTTTTAAAATCTCCTGATAATTATTCACCCTTCTGATTACTTGTTACGCCGAGAACACCACCAGTCAGAAACTTTGAAATGGAGTTATCCACAGCGTTATGTTTATCAATGAGGTTGTTCACTCGTAGACATAAGTAAATCATTGATCGGTCAGAAGATGTATTTACTACGACAACTCTCCCACAACATCCACATTTATTATTTTTTGGCTCAATCTGATTCACGAGTCAATAGGAACAACATCAGTATCTATATCGGATAAACAAATGAGTGCACAAGAGTTGTAAATACGTGTTCTTACCTAGCCTCGCCCTCGATTTACTTTTGTCATGTACAACACATCTAATGAGTGCATAAGAGTTGTAAATACGTGTTCTTACCTAGCCTTGATTTACTTTTGTCACGTACAACACATCTAATGAGTGCATAAGAGTTGTAAATACGTGTTCTTACCTAGCCTTGATTTACTTTTGTCACGTACAACACATCTAATGAGTGCATAAGAGTTGTAAATACGTGTTCTTAACTAGCCTTGATCTACGTGTGTCACGTATAACACATCTGGGCTGTCAAACCATTTGGTTTTCTGGCCTGGTTCTGGTTTTCTTGTATTGGTGAAATTATAATATATATTTGAAGAATGACAAGTTAACTGCATATTGCACTGGCACTTGAAAATATTTTAACCAAAAATAATTGGGTTACGAAAGTAAAAAGATAAAAATTACACCAATTGTTATTATTATTTATTGCGGCTGTCATAACGCCACTTTATTTAGGCAATATGATTTAGACGTTGAGTTATCACTGAAATCTATCAATGTGATTGTAACACACAGTCATTTAAACATTGGATTTGCCATGCTACATAGACCAGGGCAGATACTAGGTCGTAAAATCATCTAAATTAGATGAGTGGTTTGACAATATATTACCCGTTGTGTTCTTGTATTTACATTCTACCTACTCATCAAGGTCACCGGGTTGACCGGTTATGGAGGGGGGGGGGGGGGGGGGGATGGTGGAGGTGCCGGGTACGAAGGAGTGTAAAATCATTTGTATAAAACACCCAGAAATTGTTAAAACCCGTTTGTATATATTGTGTGTTGTTTGTTTTTAATTTATGTCATTAGAATGCCCTTATCTTGTGGTCACCTGATATACATTAAACAGCTGACAATAAATTGTTTTTCTCTCTAGGACGTGGCTGAGAGTTCCTCGCGTTCTTTAATGTGGTTTTAGGTCTAGATCTGGTCGCTAGTTGCGCCTTTCTGCCAGTACTTGAGGAAACAAATATCTATGACTTTCAGTCAAGTACGTAATTCCCACTATTAGTTCACTAGTAAGCAATTCCTTAAATTCCAATGTATGTAAAAAACAATTAGTTCAAAAACTAAAACTTTCTAAAACATGTTAGAAACAACTTTGATCTATTAAAACCCCAATAACAAAATAATCAATAAAACATATTAAGCACATAGTGACATATAGAACAGCGGGTTAATTCCCTGGCTTTCTAACCCTTTTGCGAAGTGAATTTGCGGCGTGGATGAAAATATGCTCTTGGACATAAAGTGAAAACATTTTTCAATTTGTAAAAAAGGTACCTATTTAAAAGAAAAATTCATGAGCCTTCCCTCAAATGTCAACTCACATTGTGGTATCCATGTGGCCGTTGTGACGTCACGAGAACCTTATGTCAGAGATTATCGCAATGTATACCGGTACGCTATTCTGTGTGTCTACTTGCTGTGTACGGCACTGCAATGTAATGGTATGAGTCAAGTGATCAACAAGCATGGTGATGTGTGCTATTAAAAATACCAACGCTCCAGTCAGCACTCAATGTAAATAGCTACATATATATTTATCCGTTTTAATTGGAAATGTCTTCTTGTCGTCCTATATTTTCTTATATTTCTAACTCTATCTCCGCCTTGCCGCATTAAGACTTGTCAGAATATCATGGCAAGACTTGAACTAAACCATCTTTCTGTGTCACGTCCCTCTCTCTCTCTCTCTCTCTCTCTCTCTCTCTCTCTCTCTCTCTCTCTCGCGCTACACGAGGCTCTTTTTTATCCTCACTGGTTTTTATCGACTCTGTTTCTAGTTAATGCTTTGAGTTGTATATGGCTTCTTTCACTTCACTCTATCTTTTCCTATTCATTAATTATCTTGTTTTATAGCAAATAAACTACTGTGCGGACTCATACGGCTGTAACTGACGGCATCTAAGCCTCCGCAGTTCGGCTGGCATTGTTTTATTACTACATGTTGGATGTCAAATGATTTTTTTGTGTTTTACACCACGACGTCTTTTGAAATTTTGGGTAGACACTTGATCGTATTATGTCTACTATGTTGTGTCTAAATTAACGTTATGTGACGTCTACTTTCTTTGAAACTTTGTATACACTGTTACGGCTGGGTGCAGCTTGTTTTAAGTTTTGTCTATTCTCGAAAAATATATTTTTCGTACAAGACCTTTTGTTTTTACACGTGGTATATTCGTAGCAGATTATTTTCTCACTTAGACCCTGTATTATGCACAACTATTAAGAAATTTAATAGGAGCTAATAAGCTATTAGGTGGATTTTATTGCTTCTGATTGGTGGTTGCCATGGTAAAAAACAAGTTATTAGCAACTAACTTACTTATTATTAGCTGTTCATAATACAGGGCCTTAGATAAAGTGGATTTCTATGACGTAATTTTGATAGCCTACTGTGACTTCTGTCATGATGCCTTCTTCAGTTTGTGCTTAGTTATTGAATAACTCGAACACTTGCCGATAAATGTGTATACAATTGTTTTTGTTGTATGCAAGTATTAGTATTTTTCTCGAAATCTCAAATAAACTCATTCAAAACGTCCGTATTGTCTGCTGGTGGAGTTATGCACACATTGACTAGTTTTCTTTTTCTTATTTACTTGTACGCCTATCAACATTGCGAAAGCTTTATTTTCGTCATCTTATTTCTTGCTAAAGATGGTGATACTGATTGATAGGAAAATGTACTAACAGATTTACTTCTAGTTGTGTAACATAACAGTTATTAATCATACTTGAAGTAGCAAACATTTCTACAGTCGTGCCCACCGTTCTAACTAACTTTCGTTCTTCTTGTTTATTTTTTCTCTGTACTACGCACGTTTGTGTGGCCTTATCTAGAACGTTTAGGCCTATATATTACATAAATTTATGTGCCCCTTATGAACACCCACCAACTAATCAATCAGGTCAACGACAAACCGTCTTTACCAGTACATATTTTGAGAAATTGCTTTGTTAAATTTAATCTATGCGCCATTGAGCTTACTCTCAAAGATAGTAACAGCAATCGTCAGCCATATTGGATACTACAATATGTGCATGAGACTGTTGCAGTGAGTAAGCCTGTTGTACAAGTGCTGACGCCTGCTTGTCTGTGTCACCAAACGGCGTCGCGTGGTGACGCTGCGCCTGCTGACGCGCCTGCTCTCTCAGCCTAGTCACCCTGTTGTACAAGTGCTGACACCTGCTTGTCTGTGTCACCAGGCGGCGTCGCGTGGTGATGCTGCGCCTGCTGACGCGCCTGCTCTCTCAGCCTAGTCACCCAGTTGTACAAGTGCTGACACCTGCTTGTCTGTGTCACCAGGCGGCGTCGCGTGGTGATGCTGCGCCTGCTGACGCGCCTACTCTCTCAGCCTCGCCACCCTGTTGTACAAGTGCTGACACCTGCTTGTCTGTGTCACCAGGCGGCGTCGCGTGGTGATGCTGCGCCTGCTGACGCGCCTACTCTCTCAGTCTAGTCACCCTGTTGTACAAGTGCTGACACCTGCTTGTCTGTTACCAGGCGGCGTCGCGTGGTGATGCTGCGCCTGCTGACGCGCCTGCTGACGCGCCTGCTCTATCAGCCTAGTCACCCTGTTGTACAAGTGCTGACACCTGCTTGTCTGTCCCCAGGCGGCGTCACGTGGTGATGCTGCGCCTGCTGACGCGCCTGCTCTCTCAGTCTAGTCACCCTGTTGTACAAGTGCTGACACCTGCTTGTCTGTGTCACCAGACGGCGTCGCGTGGTGACGCTGCGCCTGCTGACGCGCCTGCTCTCTCAGTCTAGTCACCCTGTTGTACAAGTGCTGACACCTGCTTGTCTGTCACCAGGCGGCGTCGCGTGGTGATGCTGCGCCTGCTGGGCATGCGCCTGCTGACGCGCCTGCTGCTGCTCGTCTGCTCGCTCAGCCTCGTCACCCTGCTCTTCCTGAGCCGCTGCGGGCTCAACCTTGAAGCTGAGCTCATCGAGCCGCCAACCGGTGAGTCAAATAGTTGGCGTACACTAGACATGTTGGACTGGTGATGATCTATTTTCATACACTCACACAGCCACGATAATCATACCGATAAATTAATATATATTCGCAATCAATACATGAACATTTGCTTTTATGTATTCTTTTCATCTTTATTTCCGTTCGTAATGAAAGTGGGTTAGCAGAGAAGACCACGGCTCTAAACACAAAACGTGACTGCCTACCTGTACTAATTAACTAAATACTAGATAATATAAAATGGGGGGGGGGGGGGGCGTGGTCAGCTTGGCGGAGGTTAGGCCGCCAAGACGGCCGGTACATATGAAGGAGATAGTTGTGCAAGTAAGAAAGTAAGAAGTGATGTATGTCTCAGAACATGAAGATGCTATAAATAATAATGATCTAAAGACCTGGACGAGAGCCCTCTCTGCGGGCACCGGTCACTCACGGGGGAACGTAACTCGTTTAGTATACGCACATGACGGTAACCACCATCGTAACGTGCCTCAAACAACGAGCTATATATTCCCTAAATATATAAATATAGACGAAATATTATCAAACAACTCAAATTGGCATTTCGATATCATAAGGTAGATATACTGGATAATGACCGTAGAAGTTCAAGTTAAAAGACTGGAAGTAAATCAGCAATAATGGTGCTTATTATTGACAATATGACAAAGCAAATTGTCACGAAATATGTTGTTGTAAAATATCACGCACATGTGTATGATCATAAAACATTAAAAAAAATCTGTTCCTTATCAACAAGTGAGTAATACTCGATGACTCGATGTTTGCGTAGGTTCTGGCTGAGCCTGAAAAGAACTAAGCGGCGGGACCCTACCGCGCTTCTTTTGATAATGATTAATCCTTCCATCTATATCAAGACTGAAGAACCTCAGGGAAGCTCAATTTGTGAAGTATACCTAATGGATTCATCCATGCCGGGTTTTGCAGACAACTGAGTTCTTTGGTGCGGGTGTCTTGTGGGAAAATAATATATTAATTCTAATCAAATATCTGGGCTGCCAACTTATGCGGATATATGGGGAATTCACGGTGAAGGGTGAATCGTCCTCTGTGAAGGTGTCTGTATGAGGGAAAGGGGCGGGGTGGGGAGACATTCTCGTCTGTAGCCTATCCCAGATCAAGGAACACACCGGATAACGGACCGTCTCAAAGAGAGACCCACTCTGTGCAGAATTGTAAGGCTATAATCTTGCTATCGTAATCTCATCAAACTAAGTAGGAAGAGGGTTGGGGGGGGGGGGGGGGGGGAAGGGGCAAACACTTAAAGGAAGGGACCTGATCAATGATTTCTACTGGAAGTTACAAAATGCCAGATAGTAGGCTAAGTACCGTGTTATTTGAATCTGATGAAAGAGTTAAGACTTGAGCTGTTGCTTCAAACAGTTTGTTAGCGACATTCTCGTTACACTGCACACACGCTGACAAGTAATAACTTTACTCGCAACCTTTCAAAATTCATGTGGCTCAGAGCTTCCTGTAATAAGAGACAGTGAGGGCTTTGCAGAAGGAAGTGGATGACTCACATGCCTGGCCTCCAACAAGAACAACTACAATGTGGCTGAGAGCTTCCTGTAATGAGAGACAGTGAGGGCTTTGCAGAAGGAAGTGGATGATTCACATCTATGGCCTCCAACAAGAACAACTACAATGTGGCTGAGAGCTTCCTGTAATGAGGGACAGTGAGGGCTTTGCAGAAGGAAGTGGATGATTCACATCTATGGTCTCCAACAAGAACAACAACAATGTGGCTGAGAGCTTCCTGTAATAAGAGACAGTGAGGGCTTTGCAGAAGGAAGTGGATGATTCACATCTATGGCCTCCAACAAGAACAACTACAATGTGGCTGAGAGCTTCCTGTAATAAAAGACAGTGAGGGCTTTGCAGAAGGAAGTGGATGATTCACATGTATGGCCTCCAACAAGAACAACTACAATGTGGCTGAGAGCTTCCTGTAATAAGAGAAAGTGAGGGATTTGCAGAAGGAAGTGGATGATTCACATCTATGGCCTCCAACAAGAACCACTACAATGTGGCTGAGAGCTTCCTGTAATAAGAGAAAGTGAGGGCTTTGCAGAAGGAAGTGGATGATTCACATCTATGGTCTCCAACAAGAACAACTACAATGTGGTTCAGAGCTTCCTGTAATAAGAGATAGTGAGGGCTTTGCAGAAGGAAGTGGATGATTCACATCTATGGTCTCCAACAAGAACAACTACAATGTGGTTCAGAGCTTTCTGTAATAAGAGAAAGTGAGGGCTTTGCAGAAGGAAGTGGATGACTCACATCTATGGTCTCCAACAAGAACAACTACAATGTGGCTGAGAGCTTCCTGTAATAAGAGACAGTGAGGGCTTCGCAGAAGGAGGTGGACGATTTACATTTATGGCCTCCAACAAGAACAGCTACAATGTGGCTCGATGCACGTTGGGCGTTTATTCTTGCTTTTAACGCAGAAGGGCAAGTGCTCGATTCCCTTTCTGGGACTAGCATTTATGTGAACGCGCACTTTGGAGTCATCGTAGCAATGAAGGACAGAACTTTTATCAAGTATACTACTGAAAATTACTTATTGTATTCGAGTGTGCACACAATAAATAGAAATAAATTTCACATGTTTGTATTTATTTTATTAACAACTTTCAATCTATGGTGGCTCACATATTTAAAGCGCAGGTCCTTAAGGGTAAACCGCCTTGTGACGTGGGTACGAACCCCGCATGAGGCATGTTTTCTGTAAATGTCCTTCATCTTCATCTTTTGCCCCTCATCTTCTCAAATAGTACGATTGTTCAATAGTGGCAAAAACCAACAAGAATCATCAACACTATGGGAGATGTCCGTAGATGCCAGAGTGGACCAATTGAGACACAGCATGTCTGGCATGTCTGGCATGTTTGGCTTACGGGAGAGATTATTGCTTTAATACGTCAGCGATAATAAGTAATTTTTTTCATTTTTCAAATCATTTTATTCTTTCCCGTCTCACACAATGCAGATTATAAATCAATATACAATTAAGACATAATAAAGACACAATAAAGACCCATACAATATAATAACACAATACACTTATTCGTAAATGGCAAAATTAAGAAACAAAATCATTATAATATACATAAAAAAAATAGAAAAGAAGCCCACGTAGGGTATAAACCCTGTGTGGGGGCTGAGAAAATGAAGGTAAACATAAATATGGCTCCAAGAAATCGAGAAGAATAAGTGGCATGTGTAATCTATGTCTAAGTAAATGCCCTGAGTGAATAAAACTGCCGAGGTCGCCAGAATGGCCGTGGTCTTCTGACCCCCCCCCCCCCCCCCCCCCTTCCTCAAACCTACCCACAAAGTAGACCAAGTCATCAGAGTGTGCTTATTTAAAGACAAACTATGATGATAACAATAATGATAGAGTAATAATACAATAATATAAATTATCAATAACATAACATAAGTGGTGCAATGGTCACTCTGACATCTGGGAAACATCTCTGTTACTGAAAGAATGGAGTGAATGCCTAGGTCATGAAATAGTATAATATATATTTAATTAATTTTATTTATTGTTTTATTGGTTGTTCTTTTGTGTTTTGTCTTACTTGTATTATTGTAAAATGTAATTGTATTGTAATTGCAAATTGATGATTATTGTGTTTGTTATGGACCTTAAGGTCTGTATTAACAATATTTAATAATAATTATTATTATTATTATAAATTTTCTTTGAGCTCACTTGTGATGGGGTGCTCCTACATGTAGGATGGACTCTAGTTAGATAAGGATGGCCGGTGACATGCACGCGATATCAAGCGAGGGGAGAACGTCTTCGATCTGGTCTCCAGATGACGTCACTGGCACACGGCGAACATTAGATTTATCGTGACACTCTTGAATTTCAATCTATGAGCCTGGCCCTCGCGAAGCCAGAGTTATGGCAACGATAATTGAGGTCGATCTACAATCTACATCAATATTCGACGTCCTCGGCAGACAACGCCGGGTTTTTGTTACTTAATGCTGGTGAATCATTTCTAGAGCATGCATTACATTTTATGATGATGTGCTTCCTTAGCTCTAGCGGCTGGATAAAGGAACCACTCATCACACAAGATTAGTAGATAGGGTCTGTCCCGTTTTTAACTGGACCTATCAACTGTTGACCGGGACGCTATAATGTCCCGGCTTTGTAAATATGAAAATATATTCGTCAGTAGGACTGTTCAAAGTTTACGAGAAACTTTGCAGAAGATCAAAATCGAATATAATATGTCGATGATTCCCTATTGTAAAGAAGTCGATGTTAAGCATGCAGAAACTTTCATTAAAATAATATGATCAGATTATGTTATGTTGCAGTGTGTCAAAGAAACAAGATGCGTAACACTACACAAAGCAAAATGCCAAAGAAAATAGGAAAAACTTAAATAAAACAGATGAACACAAATCTTCTGCTAAACCTGTTCCCGTTCAAGGTTCTAAACGGACACATTTATTGTAGTCTAGATTCAACTATTTGAATGTAAAGTTAAACCGTGTGTAGTTCAGGCTTAAGTCTATTGTTAGGAGTCGGAGGGTTTGTCTGAATTGAGCAATAAATGCGTACTTCTTGCTAAGTACGAACCTGACCTTGTCTTTAGTACGGAAGTGACGTCATTGTTGATGTCTGAAATGCAAAGTTTGCGAGACAAGTATGGAAGTTCACGAGTACAAAAATCATGCGTGCTCGTGATCTTGACTTACAAACTTAAAATGGCTGTCAGAAAACCAGGCACTGTTTGAAAATGTAAAAATATCAAATTGTTACTTATATTTGTAGCTTGAACATCACTTAAGTTGAAATAATTGTTCTTTCTATAATCTTTATTGTATAACATAAACTATGCCTAATTTTATTGATTGCGGCCGCCACTACGGACGTTTTACGAAGCGAAGTGACAAATCTAACCTCACTTCTGTCCATTTATTTTTAGGGACTGTCACTCCCTCCAAGAGTTGTCTGAATTCAAGTAAGTCAAGTTCGGAAGTTCACGAGTCGAGTACACAAGTACAAGTACAAGTTGGCAAATACGTGAACTTCCAAATCAGACACGCCCTGAGATAGATGTTTGAGCGTAGAGTGAGGGAGTAAAGAGAGGTCAGGAGTCATGGTCGCGTCTGAGTGTAGAGTGAGGAAGTGGAGGGAGGGCAGGAGTCATGTTCGCGTCTGAGCGTAGAGTGAGGGAGTGGAGGGAGGTCAGGAGTCATGGTCGCGTCTGAGCGTAGAGTGAGGGAGTGGAGGGAGGTCAGGAGTCATGTTCGCGTCTGAGCGTAGAGTAAGGGAGTGGAGGGAGGTCAGGAGTCATGGTCTAGTCTGAACGTAGAGTGTGGGAGTGGAGGGAGGTCAGGAGTCATGGTCGCGTCTGAGCGTAGAGTGAGGGAGTGGAGGGAGGTCAGGAGTCATGGTCGCGTCTGAGTGTAGAGTGAGGGAGTGGAGGGCGGGCAGGAGTCATGGTCGCGTTAAAGCGTAGAGTGAGGGAGTGGAGGGAGGGCAGGAGACATGGTCGCGTCTGAGTGTAGAGTGAGGGAGTGGAGGGAGGTCAGGAGTCATGTTCGCGTCTGAGCGTAGAGTGAGGGAGTGGAGGGAGGTCAGGAGTCATGGTCGCGTCTGAGTGTAGAGTGAGGGAGTGGAGGGAGGGCAGGAGTCATGGTCGCGTCTGAGTGTAGAGTGAGGGAGTGGAGGGAGGTCAGGAGTCATGTTCGCGTCTGAGCGTAGAGTGAGGGAGTGGAGGGAGGTCAGGAGTCATGTTCGCGTCTGAGCGTAGAGTGAGAGAGTGGAGGGAGGTCAGGAGTCATGGTCGCGTCTGAGCGTAGAGTGAGGGAGTGGAGGGAGGTCAGGAGTCATGGTCGCGTTTAAGCGTAGAGTGAGGGAGTGGAGGGAGGTCAGGAGTCATGTTCGCGTCTGAGCGTAGAGTGAGGGAGTGGAGGGAGGTCAGGAGTCATGTTCGCGTCTGAGCGTAGAGTGAGGGAGTGGAGGGAGGTCAGGAGTCATGGTCGCGTCTGAGCGTAGAGTGAGGGAGTGGAGGGAGGTAAGGAGTCATGGTCGCGTTTGAGCGTATAGTGAGGGAGTGGAGGGGGGTCAGGAGTCATGGTCGCGTTTGAGCGTATAGTAAGGGAGTGGAGGGAGGTCAGGAGTCATGGACGCGTTTGAGCGTATAGTGAGGGAGTGGAGGGAGGTCAGGAGTCATGGTCGCGTCTGAGCGTAGAGTGAGGGAGTGAAGGGAGGTCAGGAGTCATGGTCGCGTTTAGCGTAGAGTGAGGGAGTGGAGGGAGGTCAGGAGTCATAGTCGCGTTTGAGCGTAGAGTGAGGGAGTGGAGGGAGGTCAGGAGTCATGGTCGCGTTTGAGCGTAGAGTGAGGGAGTGGAGGGAGGTCAGGAGTCATGGTCGCGTCTGAGCGTGGAGTGAGGGAGTGGAGGGAGGTCAGGAGTCATGGTCGCGTCTGAGCGTAGAGTGAGGGAGGGGAGGGAGGTCAGGAGTCATGGACGCGTCTGAGCGTAGAGTGAGGGAGTGGAGGAAGCTCAGGAGTCAAGGTCACGTCTGAGCGTAACGTAAGGGAGTGGAGGGAGGTCAGGACTCATGGTCGCGTCTGAGCGGAGAGTGAGCGAGTGGAGGGAGGTCAAGAGTCATAATCGCGTCTGAGCGTAGAGTGAGGGAGTGGAGGGAGGTCAGGAGTCATGGTCACGTCTGAACGTAGAGTGAGGGAGTGGAGGGAGGTCAGCAGTCATGGTCGCGTCTGAGCGTAGAGTGAGGGAGTGGAGTGAGGTCAGGAGTCATGGACGCCGCACCTCCCTCAACGGACCAGATGTTTGAGCGTAGAGTGAGGGAGTGAAGGGAGGTCACGAGTCATGGTCGCGTCTGAGCGTAGAGTGAGGGAGTGGAGGGAGTCAGGAGTCATGGTCGCGTCTGAGCGTAGAGTGAGGGAGGTCTGGGAGGTCAGGAATCATGGTCGCGTCTGAGCAGAGTGAGGGAGTGGTGGGAGGTCAGGAGTCATGGTCGCGTCTGAGCGTAGAGTGAGGGAGTGGAGGGATCTCACGAGTCATGGTCGCAGCACCTCCCTCAACGGACCAGATGGCTGAGCGTAGAGTGAGGGAGTGGAGGGATCTCACGAGTCATGGTCGCAGCACCTCCCTCAACGGACCAGATGTCTGAGCGTAGAGTGAGGGAGTGGAGGGAGGTCACGAGTCATGGTAGCAGCACCTCCCTCAACGGACCAGATGTTTGAGCGTTGAGTGAGGGAGTGGAGGGAGGTCAGGAGTCATGGTCGCAGTACCTCCCTCAACGGACCAGATTTCTGAGCGTAGAGTGAGGGAGTGGAGGGATCTCACGAGTCATGGTTGCAGCACCTCCCTCAACGGACCAGATGTCTGAGCGTAGAGTGAGGGAGTGGAGGGAAGTCAGGAGTCATGGTCGCAGTACCTCCCTCAACGGACCAGATTTCTGAGCGTAGAGTGAGGGAGTGGAGGGATCTCACGAGTCATGGTTGCAGCACCTCCCTCAACGGACCAGATGTCTGAGCGTAGAGTGAGGGAGTGGAGGGAAGTCAGGAGTCATGGTCGCGTTTGAGCATAGAGTGAGGGAGTGGAGGGAGGTCAGGAGTCATGGTCGCGTTTGAGCGTAGAGTGAGGGAGTGGAGGGAGGTCAGGAGTCATGGTCGCGTTTGAGCGTAGAGTGACGGAGTGGAGGGAGGTCAGGAGTCATGGTCGCGTCTGAGCGTAGAGTGAGGGAGTGGAGGGTGGTCAGGAGTCATGGTCGCGTTTGAGCGTAGAGTGAGGGAGTGGAGGGAGGTCAGGAGTCAAGGTCGCGTCTGAGCGTAGAGTGAGGGAGTGGAGGGAGGTCAGAAGTCATACCCGCGTCTGAGCGTAGAGTGAGGGAGGGGAGGGAGGTCAGGAGTCATGGTCGCGTCTGAGCGTAGAGTGAGGGAGTGGAGGGAGGTCAGGAGTCATGGTCGCGTCTGAGCGTAGAGTGAAGGAGTTGAGGGAGGTCAGGAGTCATGGTCGCGTTTGAGCGTAGAGTGAGGGAGTGGAGGGAGGTCAGGAGTCATGGTCGCGTCTGAGCGTGGAGTGAGGGAGTGGAGGGAGGTCAGGAGTCATGGTCGCGTCTGAGCGTAGAGTGAGGGAGGGGAGGGAGGTCAGGAGTCATGGACGCGTCTGAGCGTAGAGTGAGGGAGTGGAGGAAGCTCAGGAGTCATGGTCACGTCTGAGCGTAGAGTAAGGGCGTGGAGGGAGGTCAGGACTCATGGTCGCGTCTGAGCGGAGAGTGAGCGAGTGGAGGGAGGTCAAGAGTCATAATCGCGTCTGAGCGTAGAGTGAGGGAGTGGAGGGAGGTCAGGAGTCATGGTCGCGTCTGAGCGTAGAGTGAGGAGGTGGAGGGAAGTCAGGAGTCATGGTCGCGTCTGAGCGTAGAGTGAGGAAGTGGAGGGAGGTCAGGAGTCATGGTCGCGTCTGAGCGTAGAGTGAGGAAGTGGAGGGAGGTTAGGAGTCAAGGTCACGTCTGAACGTAGAGTGAGGGAGTGGAGGGAGGTCAGCAGTCATGGTCGCGTCTGAGCGTAGAGTGAGGGAGTGGAGTGAGGTCAGGAGTCATGGTCGCCGCACCTCCCTCAACGGACCAGATGTTTGAGCGTAGAGTGAGGGAGTGAAGGGAGGTCACGAGTCATGGTCGCGTCTGAGCGTAGAGTGAGGGAGTGGAGGGAGTCAGGAGTCATGGTCGCGTCTGAGCGTAGAGTGAGGGAGGTCTGGGAGGTCAGGAATCATGGTCGCGTCTGAGCATAGAGTGAGGGGGTGGTGGGAGGTCAGGAGTCATGGTCGCGTCTGAGCGTAGAGTGAGGGAGTGGAGGGATCTCACGAGTCATGGTCGCAGCACCTCCCTCAACGGACCAGATGTCTGAGCGTAGAGTGAGGGAGTGGAGGGATCTCACGAGTCATGGTCGCAGCACCTCCCTCAACGGACCAGATGTCTGAGCGTAGAGTGAGGGAGTGGAGGGAGGTCAGGAGTCATGGCCGCATCACCTCCCTCAACGGACCTAGATGTTTGAGCGTAGAGTGAGGGAGTGGAGGGATGTCAGGAGTCATGGTCGCAGCACCTCCCTCAACGGACCTAGGTGTCTGAGCGTAGAGTGAGGGAGTGGAGGGATGTCAGGAGTCATGGTCGCAGCACCTCCCTCAACGGACCAGATGTCTGAGCGTAGAGTGAGGGAGTGGAGGGAGGTCACGAGTCATGGTCGCAGCACCTCCCTCAACGGACCAGATGTCTGAGCGTAGAGTGAGGGAGTGGAGGGAGTCACGAGTCATGTTCGCGTCTGAGCGTAGAGTGAGGGAGTGGAGGGAGGTCAGGAATAATGGTCGCAGCACCTCCCTCAACGGACCTAGATGTTTGAGCGTAGAGTGAGGGAGTGGAGGGAGGTCACGGGTCATGGTCGCGTCTGAGCGTAGAGTGAGGGAGTGGAGGGAGGTCACGAGTCATGTTCGCGTCTGAGCGTAGAGTGAGGGAGTGGAGGGAGGTCACGAGTCATGGTCGCGTCTGAGCGTAGAGTGAGGGAGTGGAGGGAGGTCACGAGTCATGTTCGCGTCTGAGCGTAGAGTGAGGGAGTGGAAGGAGGTCACGAGTCATGGTCGCGTCTGAGCGTAGAGTGAGGGAGTGGAGGGAGGTCAGGAGTCATGGTCGCGTCTGAGCGTAGAGTGAGGGAGTGGAGGGAGGGCAGGAGTCATGGTCGCGTCTGATTGTAGAGTGAGGGAGTGGAGGGAGGTCAAGAGTCATGGTCGCGTCTGAGCGTAGAGTGAGGGAGTGGAGGGAGGTCAGGAGTCATGGTCGCAGCACCTCCCTCAACGGACTTAAGTCCCTCGTACATTGATGTCGTCGAGCAACCCTAACTAAACGTGGGGTTTATAGTTAATCTCCGTTTAGAATAATTTACACAAGATAAACGTGCGGTGAGTATCGTAACTAATGAAGAGAATAATTAATAGAACAGTATCATGGTCGGACGGCTTAAACAGGTATTAAAGGTAAATAATAGTTGTTGAGGAACAAAACACCCTTCGTTAGTGATACGCCCGGTTGCATAAGCCGTTTCATTGAGTCGCTTTTCAGATTTGTTTTTGGAAGAGAAGAGTGAAGTGACAGTTGAGAAGTGGAGTAACTCTCAAGTGTTATTAAAGGTCCCGTAGCTTATCTTGCAAATCAAATTAAGAAAAGTACTTAAATGCTTAAATTACGAGTAACGTTTTGGGAAAATTTAATGAAAAGAAAATATCGTATAGATGGAGATATCTGTTTTGAGCCTAAAAGGAATTTTGACCGGATGGGTTAGTCCCAATATTAATACCATCAAGGATATGTATTGTCATATACATATGTCATATTGTCAGTATTGTCATTGTTGCATGTCTGCTGTGTAAAGTATTTTTTTGATATTCTTAGCTCCTTCGCTATGTCAGAATTTACCTTTCCTGTAAGTTTAATAGACTGATGGGGTGAGCAATTTGTCTGCCAGCAGTGAAGCTCTGTGAAGTTGTAACTGTTGACTTTTTGTATACAAGTATTATAATAGAATGCCAAGTAGTTTATAAGACAAGTCGTTTAAATCAATCAAGCCTCACCCCCCTACCCTGCGTTGTCACCTTTTCTATAGCTACCTATAGGTGATGCATTGTGTACTTGATATGTGTTATACGAATTATAAGTATTTTCAGTGTATAGATGCCTGTCCGGGTCTAATTAGTTATTCCAAATGAATATGTAAGTACCGATATACGATATGTGTTTGCTTGAGCCTTGTTTTAACTATTGTTATCTCCGCACAACACGTATACGTAATGTAACACGGTCGATAAACGTGTTCGCTACTTCACCCATCGTTCGGTCGTGTTTTGTCGCCGCAACCGAGTTTCCTTGAACGGCTTAGCTGCGTTTCGGCGCACGGGTACATTAGATTATGATAATACGAGACGAGACGAGACGAACGCTAATCTAGGAGAATTACGGGGATAATACGAACTACGCCTTCTCCTCGAAGTATTCACTGTGAGACCACAAAGACATCGCACACGACGCCGAGTAACCACATTATTCAAGTTAGGCAGCTCAAGAATACTCCACATGCGTCTGTGTGGCCACAAGGCGGCTCAGCGCCACCAGTGTAACTACACCCTACTGAAAGAGGCACAGGTGCAAAAACCATTGAAAGAGGCACGGGTGCAAAAGACCAATGAAAGAGTCAGGGGTGAAAAATACCACTGAAAAAGGCAAGGGTGCAAAATACCACTGAAAGAGGCACGGGCTCAAAAACCACTGAAAAAGGCACGGGTGCAAAAGACTAATGAAAGAGTCAGGGGTGAAAAATACCACTGAAAAAGGCAAGGGTGCAAAATACCACTGAAAGAGGCACGGGCTCAAAAACCACTGAAAAAGGCACGGGTGCAAAAGACCAATGAAAGAGTCAGGGGTGAAAAATACCACTGAAAAAGGCAAGGGTGCAAAATACCACTGAAAGTAGAACGGCTTCAAATTACTACTGAAAGAGAATAGAATTTTCATTTTCATTTTCATACTGACTAAACCTAAAGCCATACAAAATGTATCGTAAATTTAAATCTTAAAAAATGCTATTGGAAGAAACAATGCGACCAATAAACATGCAACGAAACATGTTGCTCCATAAACAATAGAAAATGTCAACGAATCTATTTTCGTAGAATTATTAGTGCATAACAGTAGGCGTCAGCAACGCAAGGGGATGCTATGTCGCATGCACACCCCCCACAAAGAAGGGTAAGCGGTAACACGCGAGACAGTCGGCAGTGCCTAAACAATCAAGTACAGTACCTGTAACATTGCTAGTATTTAAATAAATCACCACACAAACAGTAAACATGGTCATAAATCTACATTTTGTATTAAATTTGCGAAACGCACATCCATGCTAAATTAAAAGTGATTATTTGTTAAACAAAATTTATTTATTGAAACGTATAGCTAGGTTTAAAAGAAAGAGGTCAAGAGATAAGATAGTTGGGAGTGACGCATTGGTTCCATCCTGATGGCAATTATAAAATATTAGAAAACAATGTTTTTTCCAGAAACATTATTTTCGCTTGAAATGTTAGCAAGCCTGTACGTGTTGTGAAACAATGATAATCATTAACTTGTGTGTCCATATAACATTTTTGCACCGAATGTGACGCACTTTTCACATCGACCATCGAATGAATTCAAATAGCCATCCAGATAGCATGAAATCGAAACGTGCGCTGTGCGCGCTTCTAGCGGCGAGTCAGTGAACCTTGCAACTAATGGATCGTATATCGTGTGTCTATATATATATGCCAAATAGGAGGGAGATGTGTGCCTGCTTTGTTCTAACACAGATTTTATTTATTTGTTCTAAATCAATGCCAATAACACCAATTTTCATGTAATACCGTCTATGCGAGAAATTAAATGTAATGCTGTGCGATAAAATGAGGATAACATAACAAATATGTTGTACACACCACTTCATGTAAGCAACAGCAAACATGCGTCCGAATGTGTTATAGACTTGTTGCTAGTTTACAATGGAATTACAACTGTAATACCAGAACTTCAGAGAATGTCTGACAATGTGTACTACATCCCCTCCGAGTCAAGCAATATAGCACACGTGCAATATTTTCTATTTGTACGTACAGGTTATAAAAAAGTCGCTACCTCATGAGTTTAAAAAAAATTATTTTCACATAGGTGACATGTAACTACACGTATTCAAGCGGTTTTAGTTTTCATGCAGGTGGATTATGAATATAAACTACATCGCTTTCACGGTGTCATAGTTTCACAAAGACTTGTGGCCTCACTTATGTGGAGAGTCTGTCACCGTATGAATAGAAACAAGTAACAAAAGACAGCATTGCAGCGTTATTGTATATCGTGTGACACTTGACACAAACACAGCACATGTGAGAGAATAACAGTTACCCGGCACCTCCACCATTCTACCTCGAAACGTCGAGAAACACAACCCATGTGAGAGAATAACAGTTACCCGGCATCTCCACCATTCTACCTCGAAACGTCGAGAAACACAGCACATGTGAGAGAATAACAGTTACCCGGCACCTCCACCATTCTACCTCGAAACGTCGAGAAACACAACCCATGTAAGAGAATAACAGTTACCCGGCACCTCCAACATTCTACCTCGAAACGTCGAGAAACAAAACCCATGTGAGAGAATAATAGTTACCCGGCACCTCCACCATTCTCCCTCGAAACGTCGAGAAACACAGCACATGTGAGAGAATAACAGTTACCCGGCACCTCCACCATTATACCTCGAAACGTCGAGAAAAAGTCGAAATTACGCTTGGAAAAATCAAAGGGACTCTTGGAAAATGCTCCGCTAGAAAGCACTTCATAAATAAATGTCTATTGATTATTTTTAGTATATTTCATAATATACAAGATCAAAATCAAAATTATTCTTCTACAATAGTCAGATTATAAATAAATTCATGATACTGCATGTTATTACCCACACTTGTTCAAACACTCATTGAAACTGCTAAATGTTAATTGTTACTGTTAAAACTGTTATTATCCACAATGTTTAGTGATCGTAAACAGTAATATGATATCTAAATACACTCTAAGCCTTATTATGAGGAGATGGGGCATGAATATTATAGATTACAAATATCGCCCTCGTTAAATATCAGCTCACCGGTTTTTAAAAGAAGTGATTTATTTTTGTACATAATACCACTGGTTGCAGTTGTCATACACGTGTAAACTTTGATTATGTCCTCGTGTCTCACACAGAGAGTAATGCGCACTTTATAAACAAGCTATATTCTTTGTTTCCATTGGTCTCATTAGTTCCTGATTGACTTTATAATCTGTTGATTGTACATGTGTGAGTTATCGGTCGATGTGTACTTATCGTTCTATTGCAAATCGACGCAAGATTAATCTTCATTCATTGTAGACAAACTATGGAGTCGCTGACTTAAGTGAAAGGAATAAAGCCAATATTAAATCCCCGCGAAATTAACGTATTTTGGGTCATAGCTCAATATCGCCACACAATATAGAAAAAGTGACAAACACTCTTATTTTGGATACTTGAGAGCTCAATACCGTATGAAAAAGATTTCTTTATTTGCAGTTATTACAATTGTTATTGTTTATTTACAATAACAACTATAATAACTACCAACTACCAAATCATTTTCATACGGTATTCTGCTCTCACAAATGAAAAATTAGCGTATTAGACACTTTCGATATAGCGTGGCGTTATTGAGACCAAAATACGTTAATTTCGCGGATTTTTGATTTTGGCTAGTTTGTTATATATTAATTCATTAACCATATCTTAATGCAAACACTTTGAGACAAAAAGCAATTTATCGAGACGGAGAAGTGGTTTGTGTTCTGACCTACTATTATCAGTTTTTGTTTGTAATTAGACAGTGAAGCACGATATGTACACCTTGTAACTCTGAGCTGTATAAATTCTTATAAATTCTGAGCAACTGTTAATAAATGACCGTGGCTATTTGAACGCGTTGCATCTCGGGGGTTTATATCTACTCTGTGGCAGAGCCGTCTTGGATCATTACTACAATATAACCATGTTCCCCTGTCCGAGCAAACTACCCCTGACGTCACTCACTGAAGGAACCTCTTCCACGTAAGACATTCATTTCCGGGACTCGGGAATAGTGTTGATTTAAGATACTCGGGCGACTAAATTCAAAGGATATTCCACAGGCGTTTTCCATTTACTTTGATTTCTACGAAAATAGACTTTTCAAGAGGAACTCTTAAAACGCACCTTAACCTTATATATTGTTCAAAAGTTAAAAAATCCGATCTTGAAGTTACCCTGACTTAAACAATTAGCGAGTTAGATGAGTTTAGAAGATTCATATTTTTTATATTCCACGAAAACATATTTTTTATACGGTGAATTTAAAAAAATATACGATGATTATACGATAGTTTTAAAACAGGTTATCTTTAGCAGTTTAAAAGGGACCAAATTATTTCGTGCGCCGGTACGAAACAGTAATTGTATCGGCGAACTAACAATAACATACTTAGGCCCGGTATTATATGAACCTCGGACAAATATCTAGAATGCTAGTAACCATGGCAACAACCAATGGGAAGCCTGGATGCCAAGGGTAAAACAAGATAGTAGATTACTATTTATTCATCAGGACTTCATAATACCGGCCCTTAGGAAACTGTTCAGTACTCATATTCTTTCCAAACTTTATTGCATAAACAAAGACCTCAACAAATTAATCTTACTTGCTAATTTGTTGTCAGCGTAGCGTAAAGACATAACTTAATATTCACAGTATGCCTGGTTCAGAAAACTATATTTTTAATTCCCGAACATTTTATAAGGCTTCAATTCAGATTGACTACTCACAAGTCACAAGTATTATTTTAATGGATATTTAAAGAAACGAAAACGCGCCAATGGACTAGCAATAAGAGGCAAAGCAATCTTGAAATACAGGTGGCTCAAGGATGGATATTATCGTGATATCGTAGAGATATGTATTTGTATTCTTGAGAGTAGTCCTGGGTCTACTCTCTGACAGTGACAGTGCATAATATCTACCTCGGGACAAGTAAGTACCCATACTTCAAATATCATGTCATTATATGGATTCACTAGCTTAGCGCTTTGTATCCCTACCCGGTACACATGCACACACAAATACCCGCAGACACACAAATACAACATGAAAATGCTGGTTCAAGTTACATGCTATAAATATTAAATACCACACGTTTTAATATTGAATATTCTGTTTAGTTACCAAACGTTGCTAAGAATCGTTATTGCACTCGTTCTGGTGAAATGAGTTGCAAATTATAGCCTCGTTAGTCTCGCAGTTAATAGAGAGAAAATCATATAATGAGTTGTACAAAGTTTTGAATGATGTGCAAGTTTTAGTAATTATATCTTTCCTCTTCTCTCGGGGGTGAGTTCGTTGGATGCCTGTTCGAACTACACTGCTCGCTTATCCGGCAACTCTGTTCCACAACTGAGATAAGAATAGTTAACGCTTTACACCATCTTGGTGTGCAGTCAAGCATTAACTTTCTACTAATATATTCTTAAAACTTTAAATCGGTTGCAAGTATTTTCAATTAGAAAATAAAAAATAATTTTTTCCCCACACTACTACGGCTTAATTTTGTGTAACAACTTATGATATAATCCAAAATCTTCAATTTGTTCCGATGTTAGATTTTTATTTTTTTTTCATGGTCATCTTTATTTTCGTTGCACAGGTCACACAAAGCACTTCCGTCTCGTAGCAAATCTCCGGTTCTCGCGAGTTTAGCCTCCACAAATATTTATTCAAGCCGTCCGTCTCATTCGCTAACCAACTCTAGTAGTTGTCCTTCCCTTGCCTTTATGCTGTTTGTTTGCGCGGCACTGCTGCACTCTATAATATCGCACTCCAGAGTTATTCTAACGTACATAATTGCTACAAAATATTCCCTCGCGAAAAATAAAACCCCCGCCAAATTCAATTCCATTTCCTCTTTTACATTTTATGTTTGACTAGTCGCTCGTCGTTTAGATGTGTTTACGTGCCATTAGTTAAATTAACGTCTCTTTGCCGAGAAACTTTTCTCTTTCTGGTGTTCCTTTTTTACGTATTTTTCTAGGGAGAATAATTTACATCCTTTCAAAGAACTGGGCTTCGGGAGTGGAACGGCCCAATAGAATTTACATCAATACGCTTGTTGGGCCTAAATTGCCTGCAAGGATTTAATAGTTTTCCTTAGTATCAAGCGGCGTAAAACGCGATTCACAAGGGTTGCACGTGCAATGGAATGTTATGTTACTGTGCGGTGTTTGTGAAAACGTTTAGTAGGCATTCGACACAGTAATAGTTTTACGAGCCACCCTGAGCATCTTACATTCTCTTAACTGTCGATACTAGTAAACGTATGGGAACTTGTACTGAGAAAATGGTCCCATTTATTGTTTAAAATATGTTTGTATACACATTACTCTCAATATTGCGTTTTACACTCAAATTACGTTGCGACTAGTTTTGAGCGCAAAAAAAAAGAGAGGAGGATCACATTTTTTGTGTTGTGCAAAATCAGCTGTATGTTAATATTACGAAGTTTGTCGCAAATGTTTGTGACAGTTTTCTCAATACGATCGAAGCAGAGACCTCATAGAATGCATGGGATCATGTCACAAGCAGTAGTGGCTAAGTAACTAGAAGAAGTGGATTAGCAATAGTGTAGTAGTGTGTAGTTTATTGTTTAATGTGCATTTAGGCCGGTATTTCAATGTCCAGTTAAAATCTACTTCTCAGTTAAATTGTTTTCACCATGACAACGGCCAATAGAAATACACCAAACTTGGCTTACCTGACAGTTAAATTTACAATTAAAAACAAAATATCCAAAGAGTTCAGCAGTGTTTGTCTTTCACGACCATCGTGTATTAAAGTACCCTTATTTTGTTCCAGATTTAGAGGATGTTCTTATGCTCAGTAACTACTACACGTATCATGCCAGTCAGAATCAGGATTTGGGCTCCAACTCCAACTCAAGTGTTTTAGTTTTTTCTATCATATTGTTATTTGTTACTATGCTCATTTCTCAACCACACAAAAATGCAAAAAATTAGAAAAAAAGACCAAGCCCAAAATGGAGAAGATCAACCGTTACAAAGATAGATAGATAGCAGGCGCGGACTGGCCCGGGGTGCCGGGGTGCGATCGCACCCCGGGCTTTTGTCATTCCGGGCCCCTGTGGAACATTTACACACACTACACTTTCAGTTTCAGACAAAATCTATATGAATTCGTATTTGTTTACGATTTACGTTACCGCGAAAAAGAGTTGCTGAACAAAAGACATTCGATAATATTAACCATGACTCACGGGGTGCCTTAGGCGGCTCTTCAAAAGAAAACGATTGTTCTTGTTCAGGGTTCTCAGTTTTCAATTTTCGGTAGCAACCAGCGACTAACATGTGTAGCTTTGACTTGCCACACCCGCACTACTAGAAGAAAGAGGGGTTGGAGGGGTCGGGGGGGGGGGGGGGTAGTCAGTGACTCAGTGCGTGTAGCAGTACGGTCTCTCGGCCGCGGCGTGTCATTACAGGTTACAGTTGACGCTTATACAGACCATTGAGGCAAGGCAATGATAATTGGAAGTTTAAAAACAAATTAGGAGTGAAGATATTGTGATTTGTGGTACACCTGTAGAGGGTGTAATATAGTTATTGTGTGACGACTGACTCACCACTCACCTGACCTAACTTTAACAGTTTGCCCAAGGTAAGATGTATAATGTTTTATTATGTATTGACATTTGTTATCGGTTGGATGAAATGATATACTGTTATTTAAATAATTTAAAGTTTCAAGTAAGATGGTTTAGTGGGATAGGCTATGCGCTCATCTAGCAATAATATCGGCCTTCCGCATTGCAGACTTCAGACGGAAATATGCCAAAAATGAAAAACAAGCAGGTGTCCAAGTACAAGCACAAGTCAGGCTCAGAAAAATTAAAGATAAGATTACAAAATCAATTGAAAACTGCGGCTATGGACAAGGGCCAAACTAAACTTAATTTTAATTCCTTTGCTGTTGCAATTCCTGACGAGGTAGTTAATACACCGAATACTCTACCATCATCATCGAGTGGTCATCATTCATTTAGTGCTGGCGTTGAAGATGACGCTTGCAATGCAACACCATCTCATTATCACGATACTGATAACGATATGATCACAAATGCATCATCTGAATCCGACTCCGAATCAGGTTTGAATTTACCTGAGCAGCCTGATGCTCAAGATGACACTGACACAGATGGAGATGAAGATGAAGGTACCTGTGATGACTTGGCTGCGGAGCTAGCTCACGATCAACCAAGCTCATTAGGCCTACATACTGTTGGGAATTTCATATCCCCCAATATGGCAGACCCGCTAGGAGTGAAGCTGTTTTTTTTGGAAAATCATCCAATACAACCACCACCCACTGCATGCAATCTGCCGTTCAATTCCACTAAGATTTACTTCAGGGATATTACTGGGAGCGATCCAGTCCAACGTAAATGGCTTTCATATGCACATCACAATCGGTCAATATATTGTTCTGTTTGCATGGCATTTGGTGAACAACGAGACAGTGCATTTGTTTCGGGCGTAAAAGTTGACGTGAAAAGTATTTACAACAAAGTAAATAAACTAGGGCTGCCCAACGATATCGATAATTCGATACAATATCGATAATAGATAAATAATTCGATATCGATATAGAATTAATATATCGTACATATCACGATATCGAACTTGTTCCTAATAAGCTAATTGATACAAAAAAATCACGTCACGCCAACCACACCATCGCTGTTTTGTGTGGATATTTTACAATTTGAATAGTACAACAAACAAATTGACACACATAGTAAGACCATGGTAAGACATTTCAAAGCTAAAATATTTCTTTACGTAATATTGTTTAAAAAATGACCTCTAGCTGGCCTGTAAATCCTAAAAACAGACGAGAAAAGTTTCGATGTGGCGATATCGCCGATATCGATACGTCACTTGAAAACTTCGATATCGCGACGCGATATCGATATTTCTTCCCACGATATCGATATACTTTTTTTTATCGTTGGGCAGCCCTAAAATAAACACGAAATCTCTGACTCGCATCGGTGCGCTGTCGACGCATATTTACGAGTGGACAAACACAAGTCTTTAGATGTTTTACTGAAAAGTAAACGACTACAAGAAGTGGAAAAGAATCGGTTGGTGTTATCTAGAATTATCGACATCATTTTGACGCTGGCTAAGCAAAACATGGCATTTCGAGCATATAGATTCGAAGCGGCACATCACATAAAAATGGAGGAACCTGCAGGCTGCAGGAACCAAGGTAATTTCTTGGAACTTGTGAAATTGGTAGCTAAGTACGACCCAATTTTGAAGGCCCACGTTCAACAATCCATTTTCAAAAGCCAGATAATGCTAAACAAGAGAGAGAAAACAAAATCAGTTTGTACAAAAGCGGGTAGGGGAAACCTATTGACTTTTCTTTCAAAAACCACAGTCAATAATATCATCAAAATTGTTGGTAAAGAAATATCCGCATTGGTTGCAAAAGATGTAATTTTAGCAAAGGAATTTTCGTTGGAAGTCGACAGCACCCAAGATGTCTCCGTTACTGACCAACTAAGTGTGTGCGTGAGATACGTTCTGAATGGAGAAGTTAACGAGAGGTTAATCAAAATGCTTGCTCAACATTCGAGTACAGGCGAGGCGCAATACAACCTGTTAAAAGCGGAACTCGGTCACTTAGGCATAGATCTTAAAAATTTAGTCAGCGACTCGTTTGACGGAGCAGCTAATATGAAGGGGGCATACAAGGGTCTTCAAAGCATTCTAAAACGAGATGCACCTAATTCGGTATTCACTCATTGCCACGCACACGTACTAAACTTAGTTATTGGAGATACGACCATGTGCGTAATCTCGGCTCAAGATCTTTTTGACTTGATTCAAAAAACCGCTGTATTTTTTTCCTATTCGTATAAACGAACTGATTTGTGGAAACGCATCGTAAGCAACTCTGATGCCCATGAGAAGCAACGACGCTTACAAAAACTGGGAGCCACACGATGGAATAGCAAACATACTGCTCTTCAAGGTATTTTTGAAACAACATCCACACCAAATGAAGAGCGTACTCGTTATGTCCATTTAGTTGAAGCGTTACACACACTGGGCTACCACGAAGCAGTGGACCCCGCCACGGCGACGGAAGCTCGAAATTATCTTGGAAAGTGGACCAGCTTTGACACTATCTTGACCAGCTTTATCTTTTTACACATTTTTGAAGCTTCAACGCCCGTTTCAAAGTATTTCCAAACTAAAGGGTTAGATTACATCGCGGCATGGAACCAAGTAGTCGCCCTGCGTGAAAGTATACATTTGTTGTCGGGCAAATTTGATGACATTTTCAAAGAAGCTGAGGAGTTCGTAAATGCGATGATGTTGAAAACTGAGGATCTTGAAAATGTCGTAATTACCTCCACCCTAGCTGAAAAAAGAAAACGATCAAAGAAGCTAATGCCCGGTGAGGTTGCGCGTGATGAGTCAGTTGACTTGGACACAAAAACACGGTATCGAGTGGATACTTTCGTCGCTACAATGGACCAGATACAATCGTCTCTTAAAAGAAGGTTCGAAGACAACGAAGATCTGATGAAATCTTTTGCGTACATAGACCCGCGGCGGTTCCAAGATGTTAGATCTGGTGCACTGTCTCTCCAGGATAAAAACGCTGTTGACGCACTGAAACGCATAGCATCATTAGCAAAGGTAGATCATGAGCAGCTAGTTCGAGAGCTCAAAGAGTTTGCTTCTTCATATGACAGCCTATCATTGGCTCTACACGCCGAGTTCAAGGAAAGATCGGAAGTTGAAAAAAATCCTATTAGTATTTTTCTTGACGATGATTGTGAAGATGATAACAGCGAGAATGATACAAATGTTAATTTAGGCCTCACCCAGGAACAACAACAAGGTATGTAATATTTATTTCAATGATGGAGAATGAGTATATAATATGTTCTAGTTTTAGTAAGAAACAATTATTTTCATTATTGTTTCAGATTGTAAATACTGCATTCCTTGTGCATTTCGTATATTGTACAAATACAATTTTCACTCAAGTGCATTTTCGACAATTTACCACACAAGTTTCTCCTAACTATGGCATGCACTCAAGTGAATTGTGAACGCTCATTTTCAAAACTGAAAATCATCAAGACAAGACTACGATCCACGATGAGTCAGGATCTGCTAGAATCACTTCTACTAATCAGTATTGAGTCAGACAAAATCCCAGACACAAACGCGATCATCGACAAACTAGGACAAAGTTCATCGTTGTTGTCACGAAATCTTTTAATTTAACACTGTCGTAAATTTGTAACTTTTTTAGCAGATGTGTTCATATCATATGTATAAAAAATGTGTGTGTGTGTGTGTGTGTGTGTGTGTGTGTGTGTGTGTGTGTGTGTGTGTGTGTGTGTGTGTGTGTGTGTGTGTGTGTGTGTGTGTGTGTGTGTGTGTGTGTGTGTGTGTGTGTGTGTGCATGTGAATGTGTAAATGTGTAATGTGAACATGTGTAAATGTGTGTGTGTAAATGTGAACATCTGTAAATTTGGGTGTAAATGTGCACATGTGTGTATACAATAAATAATGTTAGTTTCAATTCCATTCTACCAGTACCTGATCTATTACTGATTTGATATCTCCACATACCCATATATTAAAAAAGCATCCTAAAACATAAATATCTGCTGCAAACAGATATTCAATGTAAACATTTAACTGTGTGCAGATATGTGTAAAACGCTATCTACAAAACTTAAAATTGCAAAAAATCGCTCCGCATGGTTGCCTCCGGTAGCCGCGGCGCGGGCTTCGCCTGAGTTGGGAAATGGCTTACACGGGCCTTTCTGACAAGTCAGCACCCCGGGCTTTTTGAAGCCAGTCCGCGCCTGATAGATAGATAGATAGATAGATTTATAGATAGATAGATAGATAGATAGATAGATAGATAGATAGATAGATAGATAGATATATAGATAGATAGATAGATAGATAGATAGATAGATAGATAGATAGATAGATAGATAGATAGATAGATAGATAGATAGAATGTAATTCAAGCAAAATTTCAGGACTTGGGAAATAAAACTGAGAATGCAAATTCGTCGACCAAGCTTTTAATTATATCGATAAATCGATGGCAATAACGTTGTGACACAAAATTCTTTTTTGTCGTCGGCAACTTTTAATAATAACTAATTTTTTGGGAGTATTTATTTTATTTTAGGTTGGCATTCTGTCCAATTACAATTTTTAGTGTGAAAGAGGGTGCCCCGGGAGGTGAACAAAATTAGTGCAAAATTTGGTGTTTACATCTTCATTCGTTTGTGGCCCACAGACCGATAAGGAATTAGCCAGTAGTAGTAGTAGTAGTAGTAGTAGTAGTAGTAGTAGTAGTAGTAGTAGTAGTAGTAGTAGTAGTAGTAGTAGTAGTAGTAGTAGTAGTAGTAGTAGTAGCAGTAGTAGTAGTAGTAGTAGTAGTAGTAGTAGTAGTAGTAGAAGTAGTAATAGTAGTAGTAGAAGTAGTAGTAGTAGTAGCAGTGGTAGTAGTAGTAGTAGTAGTAGTAGTAGTAGTAGTAGTAGTAGTAGTAGTAGTAGTAGTAGTAGTAGTAGTAGTAGTAGTAGTAGTAGTAGTAGTAGTAGAAGTAGTAGTTGTAGTAGTAGTAGTATAGTAGTAGTAGAAGTAGTAGTAGTGTAGTAGTAGTAGTAGTAGTAGTAGTAGTAGTAGTAGTAGTAGTAGTAGTAGTAGTAGTAGTAGTAGTAGTAGTAGTCAGTGGCGGCTCGTGGGCCATTGTCCGGGAGGGGCACATGTTACTTGTGAAACACAAGTACACAACTTAAAATTACACGATACATTTAGTGAGAATTTAATGTACTTAGTAGTAGTAGTAGTAGTAGTAGTAGTAGTAGTAGTAGTAGTAGTAGTAGTTAACTGAAGAATTTTTTTAATGATCTTTACCTTCCATACGCAACATCCGATCAGGATGAAATTTGGTATGGGTAGTCTTGTGGTAATAAAAGCTCACCGATTAAAGAAAATTTGAGGTTTCCATCTATTGTGGTTTTGCGTCGGCAACATCGTGTTAAGTGCACTTCGATGCGTGCAGTAAGAGTCGCGTAGTGGTAGCTCGCACATGGCTTGGCCCGGCGCGCTGCCGCGCGCCTTGATTGATGTTCCTGGCCTGATTCTAGTTGGTTGTGCGAAAGATGATCTGAACGGTTTCGTTCTTCGTACAAACTGAAATATTAGTCATATTATTATATACCATGCTAAAACTATGATATACTAATAATATTCATATTAGTTACCCAACTTTTCCTCGAAACTGTACTGAACTGAATTTAATTATCTTAATAATTACTTATGCTGTGAGAAGTCAATACACACAAGTCAAAAGTACACAAATCATAACACACAACATAACAAACTTTTTAAATACATTGAAAATTAAAATTTACATAATACCTAAAAGCGAAATCAATAAGGAAAACAAAAATAACTGTTCTGTATACAGATCTAAACTATTATTTTAATGATAGAACAATTTTGATTCAAAATACAAATAAATTAAGAAAGATGAAAAGAAAGATGAAGGTGGCGATGTAAAATATAGTGAGAGAAAACCTGTATAATGAAACATAATTGCAAAAGCAATTAACTTCGAAGCTGGAACAAATCTTGACAGCAAAGAACTCGTTAACGTAATTGATATTGACTCAATGCTATTTAAATACACATATCCTTTATAAAATTGCTTGTTTTATGTGTTTTTATTTTTAAAAGTGTTTTACTGAGATTAAATGGCAAATATAATTATGAAAATTGAAGCAGTAAGCATTTACCAAATAAAAACATAAGCTTTGCAAGTCCAACATGCTTCTTGCAAAAACAAAAAACAGCGCCGACTTTTTCATTATACACACAACGTACTATTCAAGTAGAGGAGAGAGCTTTGCAAATTCGCGAAGCTTTTTTTGACGTTTTGAAAACATATTTGTTTTACTAGTCTCATATGAAAGAAGAATTTAATTTTAATAATGGAGTAACAGCTGCGAATGGCAGCGCAATGACAGATTAGTGTGACGTCACTGTTCCGATAGCCACTCCCTTCGCATTCAAAACTCTTCCATATAGGCAGACGGGATCCGTCATAATAAACCACTGGTGACGTCATTTCAGTCACGTGACTTCATGACAGACTGACGAGAATCTTTAATAATGTTGGGCCAATGAACGGGGAACAAATCGGCGTCAAGCTCTTTACTTTTGTCTTTTAATAACTTAGTATGCAATGCACAATATGTACGTATTTATTAACACAGATGTCTTGACGAGAGCGAAAATTTAAGGTGTTATGAACGTATATTTAAAATCTAATAAAATATAAATACTGAACCAGGTATTAGCAAAACCTAAAGACACGCTCAAAAAATATATGCAACATTGATTTCGACAAATCTCCAAAATTGACCAATTTTATGAAAATGTTACAAATTTTGAATTCTTTTTTGAAGATATTTGCCTTGTTAATACAACGCCTCACGTAATACTAAAATTTTGAAGGTAATTTTAAAAGTTTTGTTGGTATGGATGTGATTGCCGTGGAGAGGATGAATCTTCCAGCGAAATAAAAGCGATGATAATTTAAAATATATTTATTTAAACGCAACTAAACAGACTTAGAAAATGATAATGAATAGGCCAATATGTTAATATTTTTGAAAATAAGTAATAAGAATCTGACTGCGTGGTCACTAAAAGGGCTCATTGATAAAATAATCGTAAATTCTATTAGTCAGTCAATGAGATGGTGGAACTGCAACTAAATAAGTTTCAATCTCCAATCCCACCCTCTGCCCGAACTACACTAATATTACCATCCTCGCAATATTTATTTTCCTCAACCATTTCTCGTTTCAAAATAAACATTACCCTCCTATATCTCCGTTATCTCCTTTAGTACAGCGGTGGAACAGATTATCTTATTACTTCCATGGCACAATATTATTTTGCTGATAATAACTTTTCTAATCGATAATGTTGTCTGTATCTTTACCACTCAATACGATCCGACTTTACTTTTCATGATTTCCGTCCTAACTTTTAAACTATTGTTATTGCATTATTACACTTTCTCATTTCTTTATGCAGAATGAATGGTATAAGAGTTTCTATCAGCCGTTTTGGATCGCGACTAGTTGATGAAAAACAAACAATTATTCATTTATTCTCTGGCTAAAATTGATATTCAATGAATGCATTGTGTCTATGTATACTCGAGATAACTCCAGTAGGTCGTAGCGCGCATTCAGGGAGTTTGCGAAACTTGAAAACATCGAGGGTGGGTTTGTAATGAGAGAGTTTGGAGAGGGGTAGGAGGGGAGGAGGGGGGGGGGGGGGGTTATCTGACTCTG
Source organism: Isoperla grammatica (assembly GCA_945910005.1). Lineage (NCBI taxonomy): Eukaryota > Metazoa > Arthropoda > Insecta > Plecoptera > Perlodidae > Isoperla > Isoperla grammatica. The sequence continues at coordinate 91,271,727 of OX246737.1, read as the reverse complement.
AAACCATCCGGACCAAGTCCCATTTAATGATGAAGACTTCCCGTCGGTTTTCAAAATGCCTCCATGCGTTAATGACGTCACATGATGCCGTCCTTCCGTCCATAGACATGTTGACGTGTCACTTACGGCGACAGTTGGTGGCGGGCTCACAAGTTCTTGTGTCATTTTGGCGATGTTTCTACGGTTTATTCATCTCAAATGATGACATTCCGATTTATAAGCTATACTTTTTTAATCCCTAACTAACTAAGTAAAGCGGGAAAATGTTTAATTTTTAAAATAAATATTAAGTGAGTTTTCATGTCACACAAACGATCTTTATCTAAACGTGAGCTGTGTTCCATATTCATCTCATAATTACTTATCGCGGATATGGAGCTCTGACGTCGGAATAAATTGGATTTAACATACTTAAAAGAGGATTTTCTTCCTGGGTAAAGGCAGGGAATTTGCTCTTGGAACCCGTATCCATAGGGAAATGAACGTTTTTGCCGGAATCATTATGAAATCAATCTCTGATGACTTGCCTCATTAATTATATTAGCTTGCGACACAACCGATCTGAACATACAATGAGTTGCCTACAAATGTACTAACTTAAATTCGCATCCAACGTTTCGTGAAATCAGTTGAGTTGTTTAGGACTTGGATTTGTATCGAATTGATCCTGGAACATTCGAGTTATCATTCAACTTGATTCCTGGAACACCGAAATTACTCTTAGACGAGTTGTATTAGCTACCAGGGCCCGGATTCACAAGAGGTCCTAAGTCTTTTTTTTTGGTCTTATCTGTAAGACCGACCTAACTTTTAACCTCTTGTCAATCCAGGTAAATATCTGAAAACAAACTTTAAAACATATTATTGGAATGTCCATTGTGTCCTTGTTCCTACCAGTAATTAGTAACTTCTTTATGTGACCTGGGTCTGGTTTTACAGGAGGTCCAAAGTAAGGCTGGTCTTAGAGTTAAGACCAGAAAAAGACTCAGGACCTCTTGTGAATCCGGGCCCGGGTGAAGACTGGAGGACAGGTATGACGTAGAATCCTGGCCCAGGTGAAGACTGGAGGACAGGTATGACGTAGAATCCTGGCCCAGGTGAAGACTGGAGGACAGGTATGACGTAGAATCCTGGCCCGGGTGAAAGCTGGAGGACAGATATGACGTAGAATCCTGGCCCAGGTGAAGACTGGAGGACAGGTATGACCACTGAAACAAACGACTCAAGTATTTGTAGTCTAGAGGGATTTTTTATTCCAAACTTTTATCATGTACGATCCATTTTCAAAACTTGTTCATAAAATTAAACGCTTCCAACCGAAATTTCAAATGTCCTCCGACGTTTCGAGTTGGTGGAGGTGCCGGGTTAAACTCCATGGTTGAGTTTCTCTCCTCGTAAAATAGTGATAAAGCTTTTTAGCTTCATGCTGTTCAAGGGTTTCACTAATTTATATATACAATAAAGGTGTTGACTGAAACCTCAAAATGATCAGTACAGATTGCATCTTGGCCAACCAGGCAAATCAAGGCAAGGTTGCAATAGTGATCTGGATCAGGTTTGCGTAAACACGCTAATACGTTTCAGTGGATGTATTTATTATGTACAATCACTGACATATTTTATAAATCTAGAGTAGAAAGGTATCTTCTCTATCAACATGTGTTCGGTTAGCTCGTCATCTTCTGGTTGTGTAAAACGTATGTCTATATTTTTGGTCTTGCGTGTTTCAAACTATAAATAACACGTTTTTGTAAGTTCCAGGCTTGACATAAGTCTGCACTAAAGCTTATATTAATCTCTAAAACACCTAGGACTAAGTATTTACATATTTTAAAATGTAGAACGATACCAAAGCAAACGTCGCCTACTTTAGCACGCAAAACCATAATCTCACGGACACGGTCTACCCGAAGACATGTTGCTAAAGAAGTCACCTATACTACTCTTTATTGTATGTGTCTATATATATATAATATATATCAGCGAGTATATCTTATTCAGTTTCAAGTTTCAACACAATATTTTGACATTGCAAACTTCCCATTTCCACCATTTTAATAAATTTTGTATGTAATATTTTTTTTATATAAATATATGAGCATGTTATGTTTCAAGTACCAATAATACTTTCTCCATCCACACTATGTAAAAATGTCGTTAGCAACATACTCTCGCACAATATTCATGTGGTGGGGATAGCTACACTTTTGATTTTTAACAGTGAAATACCCCATCAGCGACATCATCCCCAAAGTAGGGGAATATTGTGTATTGTGCTATGTATGTATCTGTCCATGTACTTCCGACAGTTCACTCTCCCCCCCCCCCCCCCCATTACCAGCGCTCGATGATGGAGTGACTTTTGATTGAAGTTTGACGCACGAAACCAACCTGCTCCCTAGTGGCAGAGGTGGAAAACAAACAGGAAATTAATCGGTTTGGCAACCGGATGATAGATGGCGTTGGGAGTCTCGAAGGTCTTCAACCAATCACAGGCGAGGACGCAGCCACACACACAGAGCCCTGGACATGCGACTCACTCGCAGTTGCTGTTTGTATTCGAGTGTCGTCAGAATATTGTATAAAAGGTTTTCATTTGGAAGATGTCAATATGATTTATTCGGTAGACTAACCTGGGGAGACCGGAGACTATACACTTAGACATCCAATTCTCTTCTTTTGTTCTGACGTAAAGAATGTTTGTATTATTGAAACGTGAATACCCCCTATACCGACGTGGGGGTGGATATCGCACATTCTGTGTGATTTGAGAGAACGAGTTTTATATCGCACTCTTAACACCCAAAACTAAAATAGTTCTCTATAATACAATAGATAAAACCACACACAAGGCTTCATTAATGTGTTTATACTGAACCGAGCATTACTGTGATCTTTCACCCGTGTTTACCAGCGCCGCATTGTGTTGGATGCGATACGGACACATAGAAGCTATTTAGAGAAATATGCTCGGTCTAAACGCATCCAGCTTGTCTTTAAAGGGGTTATAAACATGAAGCCATAACACTTCACAGAAGCCATTTACTTGCACACGTATCTTGGCGATGTAGCCTTTCTATAAACTATTGAAAAACACTTACGGATCACCGGTGAGGAAACCGTAACTTTTTTAAGTATCGTCTGTATCCAAAGAAGTTGGAAAGATTTTCAATAAAACGGGACCAGATGTTGTTGTTTCGAAGATGTTTCACAACGTCAGCTTGAAAGGCGGCTTGTGTTGGATGAAGTTAGGAAAAGGAAACCGAGTTTAGTTTCAATATTAATATAAAGTGAAGTTTTATTGATTAGATTAGCGGTGAGGTTTCTTGCTGACTTAAGTTGTGTGAAAGTTGCCAAGTAGAGAATGTTGTAGTATGAGAATATTGTATATAGAATACAATATATATAGAATATTGTATTCATCTACCCATCTCCTACCATGCTTGCCTCCTCGTAGCTAAACGTAACGCCTGTCAGTGCTATGAGTAGTACCGTCAACCAAACGCTAAAAACATTAAGTTTTTTCGATTTATATTCTAAAAACACTACACGACATTGAAAAATAATACATATGGTTTTGTAAGAATTAAATTTGATGGACTTGATGTTTAACGCCGCACTCAACCGTCAGGTAATGTGACGTCGGAGAAAGAGATTGGAGGAAAGGGACCAATAGGAGGAAGAACTAGATGTAAAGGGGTAAATGGGTGGAAATAGGAAATGGGGTGACCTTATTCCGTCAACTCTTATGATTGGCAGAGTAACTCTGTGTACAAATTCTACACCAACCCCAGACGGGAGTAGGCACTAAATGCTGGCTATACAAATTCCAAATAGTATTATAATCGTTCCATCGCGGAATGACGTCACGCAATCGTAAATAAAACCAGGTTAAGATCGTCTTATGAATTTCAGAATGATAAGCACACATAACAGGATGATAACAACGTGACATTACTGGAGGCGTTTTAAAAGAAGTGCGAAATAAAACAGCGCTCTAACAAACCCCTGTACTGTACCACAGCCTGCTAAATGATCAGATTACGAACTTGCACCATGGATTTATAATACAACTCCATGCTCGCACCAAGGTATTTGCTTGCACAAACCGTGTGCGCGAGGCATTGAAACCGGCCATTATTGTTTTCAGTTTGGTTGCTTGCTATCTAGTGGTTAAAAGTGAACTTTACATGTTTGCCTGAACATGAATTTGACAACGAAGATACGAAGATTTGACGAACGATTTTTAAGACAACGTAGATTGAAGACCACGACTAGAAAAGTGGACAGATATGTGTAAACGCCCTGAACTGTTACACTCAAGTCGTTACAATCTGATGTGGTTCGTCTTCACCCCGATAGAATGCGCCCCTCATAATGTGACCTTGAAACTTTCCCGCTGGACAAACATACAGCCACTTCATTTAATACACGTTTAGAGAAACATTTTAATAACATACAGGCTTAACTGAATTTTAACTACAAATTGCAAAGGGTGTTATATTCATTATACTGTATGTCTGACAGTTTAAGCCATGCAGTAGTAATGCACAGCTCTTTTACTGTATATGTCTCCTTGTAACACATCTGTAAGCGCCCCCCCCCCCCCCCCCCCCCCCCACCCTCCACTACTCCGGTAGCAAACAGACCAACTCATCATGTCCTCATGGTCGGAAACATGACAACTGAAAATAACCGGCAGACAATAGATATAACGTTGCTTTCTCTGTTTGGATAATGTTTCTGAGGAAGGAAGTTTATTCATTGGGCCGGTTTACTCGGACGATCCGTAAAAATAATGTTTCATTCTGTTTGTAAAAACTACGACGGTTATGTAATAATGGTATTTAGACTGGTATGAAAAAACACCAAAATATAATAATTTAAAAAATGCGTTTCATTACTTCCTCTCATCTGCCAGTCTTTTCATTTACACTCGTCATAAAACACTACAAAAGATCATAGAATTAAAAATTTATGTCTTAGTTGTTAATAAATACACAGTTTGCAGGTTTTTGTTTACATATCAGCATCATGCTACTGCGTACATTGTATTTTCAATAAAAGTATTTCAAGACCGTCGCGGAACTCAGAACAAAGTGCGGATGAAACATTCAATAGACAGCGAAGTCACGGTTTGCTGAAGACTCGACGTCTCAATCAAGACTTTTTAGTTACTTGACTCTATAAAAATAATTAACAGACTCAAGATAATTGGCTTGGGCCCTAAATTAGAATGAAACAACTTTCTATGTCGGTTTTTCAATGATAATCTGTTTTATGACTGAAATATACATTCTAACTATTTCAGATTTTAATAATCATTAACTAAACCCGCTAGAGATGGCTGAGAGCTAGAACATGAGGCTCTAGTTCATGGAAGTAGCTGGTTCGATACCGGCTACTGGCAATCCTGACTGAAGGTTTGTTGGAGGTTTTCCTCGCTCACTAAGCGAATGCTGGGATTGAGTCATAACTGCATCGGACATTCCATCCCTACTATTTCAACTACCGCAATCACTAGTTAGTCATATCAATAGGGGTATGCGTTATTCCTGGGCAGGTTTCCTACAAAAATTATTACTGAATAATTAAAAACAAATTGTATTTGAGCTCACTTATTAACACCGAACTAAAGGGGCTTCATCCTACTCTCTCCATGCTGACGTGCTTACTGAGATAGAATAATTGCCCCTCGCAAACCATTATAATATGTTGTCCTAGCATCTCAATGTAACTACGGAATATGACTGTTTCATGCAGGTCTTGTTAACAATAGTCAATAGATTCTCGGCGCGCTTGCATTAGTCTAGATAGATAATCAATTCCGCTTAGTAGAGTGAACTATCCTCGCTCGTCACGCCTGCTGTGTTGGAAGTTTTCCTAATTCTAATACACTAGTGATATGTACATTTATTACTGTAGCTTCCAAAAGAAATTAGATAGGTGCGGAGCATAGTAGAAGTGGAGCATTAGGCTCGTATTATTGGATAAATGTATCCTTTGGAATGAGAAAAGTTAACTTGTTACACATTTTTAGAGTGATATTCTAGATCAAGATAGTCTAGATTCAAGCAATATTTGAAACAATGGCTCACTTCAACCTCCACGCCTATAACAATGGTACAAAAAACCTACTCGCTATTAAGAAAAATGAATTAAATATTCTACTTTTATTCAGATGTATAAACTACTAGTTTTTAGCGTCTCATATTATAGTATTGAGACTTAGATTAGATTAGATATAGCATTGTACACAGTCTTAACTCTAGATCAAACTTATTCTTTATTTCATAATTGTAAACAAAATAGGTATAGACGCATGTTTGTTGCCGATCTCGCAAGCTTCTGCTTATGACAGCAAAAAACAAGTTTACACAATACACAGTACGTATCTTGTATAGCTCATATTAATTTCACTCAAACGAACATTCTAGTATACTAACCTAGAAAATAATTGAACTATTATACTCTTATGTTCTGCAATGTAAGCTTAATAATACAATAAAGTAAAGTTTGAATCTTGAATCTCTTTCTCGAGTTATTCGCTAGTTCAACGAAAACCAAGATGGCGATTGATACTGTTCCTTCCATTACAGGCGGCGCAGAGCTTATTATGAACATTACGTCATAACATTGTCAGGTGTAAATGCATAAGTGACCATGCCGCCTACCCAAATGCAAAGTAAGCGGCAATGTTGGAAGGGGTAGAGGGTGGGTGGCTGATAGGCAGGCATACGGAATAACAAAGCTGGGCGTTTCGTTTGGGGAGGGGAGCTGGAGGTGGTGGTGGTCATATCATAGGCACGTGCAGCAGCTTACATTAGATCTTGCATTATAGGTTTATATTATCAAAATACGAAGGCTTCTCAACCAATCTTCAATTGCAATTCAGCTTATATTAGGAGAGAAATTAGTCACTCAAACATCCAATTCAATATATATATAAAAAAAAAAATGCCACTTCCAATTTTAGAACAACCCAAACAAGCCTTAACATTCCACTAATATAAGCCCCGCATTACACTCAGTTTACGTCTGAACCGCCGCTCAACCACACACGCAGCTACAGAGGAGTTATTCCAGTGTCAACATGTTCTCTGTGGCTGAAGGTTTCTACAGGTGTCATGGAATATCTTTACCAAGGCTCAGCTTTACCCTTTAGTAATACAGGACCAGCAAACGTTTACTAAAGAGTAAACCGGTTCCAGTCAACTGCTGTAACCATATTACCAGCACCGGAATAATTTTACCTATATTTTAACATTGTACAGATCAACAAAGAAATATTATTACAACACTTAGTAATACTATAGGGTGGTCCAAAATGCAAGATAACAAAATAGTAATAGGGTGCTAGCCCCATAATACTATAGTATTAACATTAACCAGTATGTAATAAAAACAAGTATCCATTTTATTATCACCTGATAATGGTACAGGGTGGTTCAAAAAGCCAATAAGTAATAGGAAGCTAGCCCCATAATACTTCAATGCTGATATTAAAGGAGTATATTGATAAAAACAATAATTTACCTCATTATCACCTGATAAGGTACACGGTGGTTCAAAAGGCCAAATAGTAATAGGGTGCTAGCCCCATAATACTAGTGTTGATATTAAAGAAGTGTGTTAAAAAAACATACATTTAACTCATTATCACCTGTTTAGGTTACAGTGTGGTTTAAAGAGCCAAATAGTAATGGGGTGCTAGCCCCATAATACTACAGTGTTGATATTAAAGAAGTATGTTAATAAGAACAATCATTTAACTCATTATCACCTGATAAGGTACAGGGTGGTACAAAAGGCTAAATAGTAATAGGGTGCTAGCCCCATAATACTACAGTGTTGATATTAAAGAAGTTTGTTAATAAGAACAAACATTTAACTCATTATCACCAGATAAGGTACAGGGTGGTTCAAAAGGCCGAATAGTAATAGGGTGCTAGCCCCATAATACTACACTGTTGATATTAAAGAAGTATGTTAATAAGAACAATCATTTAACTCATTATCACCTGATAAGGTACAGGATGGTACAAAAGGCTAAATAGTAATAGGGTGCTAGCCCCATAATACTACAGTGTTTATATTAAAGAAGTGTGTTAATAAAAACATGCATTAAACTCATTGTCACCTGATAAGGGTACAGGGTGGTTCAAAACGGAAAAGAGAAAAAGATAACTTGCCCCATAATACTACAGTATTAAACAATAAAAACATTCAACTCATTATCACCTGATAAGGTACCGGGTGGTTCAAAAGGCCAAATAGTAATAATGTGCTAGCCCCATAATACTAAAGTGTTGATATTAAAGAAGTATGTTAATAAAAATAATCATTAAACTCATAATCGACTGATAAGGTACAGGGTGGTTCAAAAGGTCAAATACTAATAGGGTGCTAGCCGAATAATACTACAGTGTTGAACAATAAATACATTCAACTAATTATCACCTGATAAGGTACAAGGTGGTTCAAAGGCCAAATAGAAATAGGGTGCTAGCTCCATAATACAACGGTGTGGATATTAAAGAAGTATGTTAATAAAAACAATCATTAAACTCATTATCACCTGATAAGGTACAGGGTGGTTCAAAAGGTCAAATACTAATAGGGTGTTAGCCGAATAATACTACAGTGTTGAACAATAAATACATTCAACTAATTATCACCTGATAAGGTACAAGGTGGTTCAAAGGCCAAATAGTAATAGGGTGCTAGCCCCATAATACTACGAACAATAAATACATTCAACTAATTATCACCTGATAAGGTACAAGGTGGTTCAAAGGCCAAATAGTAATAGGGTGCTAGCCCCATAATACTACGAACAATAAATACGTACAACTAATTATCACCTGATAAGGAACAAGGTGGTTCAAAGGCAAAATAGTAATAGGGTGCTAGCCCCATAATACTACAGTGTGGATATTCAAGAAGTATGTTAATAAAAACAATCAATTAACTCATTATCACCTGATAAGGGTACAGGATGGTTCAAAAGGTCAAATAGTAATAGGGTGCTAGCCCCCTAATACAACAGTGTGGATATTAAAGAAGTATGTTAATAAAAACAATCAATCACTCATTATCACCTGATAAGGGTACAGGATGGTTCAAAAGGTCAAATAGTAATAGAGTGCTAGCCCCATAGTACAACAGTGTGGATATTAAAGAAGTGTGTTAATAAAAACAATCATTTAAACTTTTTGTCACCTGATAAGGGTACAGGATAGTTCAAAAGGTCAAAAAGTAATAGGGTGCTAGCCCAGTAATGCTACAGTGTTGAACAATAAAAACATTCAACTTATTGTCACCTGAAAAGTTACAGGGTGGTTCAAAAGGTCAAATACTAATAGGGTGCTAGCCTAATACTACTACAGTGTTCAACAATAAATACATTCAACTTATTATCACCTGATAAGGTAAAGGGTGGTTCAAAAGGTCAAATAGTAATAGGGTGCTAGCCCAATAATACTACAGTGTTGAACAATAAATACATTCAACTTATTATCACCTGATAAGGGTACAGGTTGGTTCAAAAGGTCAATAGTAATAGGGTGCTAGCCCCATAATACTACAGTGTTGATACTAAAGAAGTATGTTAATAAAAACAAACATTCAACTCATTATCACCTGATAACAGTACAGGGTGGTTCAAAAGGTCAAATAGTAATAGGGTGCTAGCCCAATAATATTGCAGTGTTGATATTCAAGAAGTATGTTAATAAAAACAAAGAACTCATTATCACCTGAATAGGGTACATGGTGGTTCAAAAGGTCAAATAGTAATAGGGTGCTAGCCCAATAATACTACAGTGTTGATAATAAAGAAGTATGTTAATAAAACAAACATTTAACTCATTATCACCTGATAAGAACAGAGGGGTCCAAAAGGTTAACTAGTCATGGGCTGTAAGCTCTATATTACCACAATATTGAACAAAAAACAGGAAGTTTATAAAAACATTTTCATTCTATTATAACCTGATAGGGTACAGAGTGGTTCAAAAGGCTTTATAGTTAATAATAACCTGATTACTACGGAGCTTCTATTTTGGGACACCCTATACCATTATTAGGTGATGTGAATTAAGTTTGTATCCGTATTCCGTATTAATAACGATATCTTAATTTTAACCTTATAGTGATATTAGGCTGGCACCGTATTCCTACGTATCATGTATTTTGGGACACCCGTTTACCATTATTTAGTAATGGGAATTAACTGTATTTACGTATTAATTACGATATCTTAATTTAAACCTTGTAGTAATATAAGACCAATATCTGAACGTATATTATCTTTTGGGACACCCTATACTAATATCATGTGATGTGACTTATGTTTATGTACGCATTAGTTACGATATCTTAGAATAAACCTTATAGTAATATTAGGCCGGCATCTGATTACTACGTATCTTGTCTTTTGGGACACCCTATACCACCATCATGTGATGTAAATTCAGTGTATGTACGTTTTTATTACGATATCTTAATTTAAATGTTTTAGTAATATTAGGCCGGCTCCTGATTACTACGTATCTTTTTTTTGGGACACCCTATACCATTATCAGGTGATATTAATGAATTGTATGTACTTATTAATTACGAAATCTTAATTTTAACCTTATGGTTATATTAGGTCGGCACCTGATTACTACGGAGCTTGTCTTTTGGGACACCCTATACCATTATCAGGTGATATTAATGAATTGTATCTACGTATTAATTACAATATCGTAATTTAAACCTTATAGTAATATTAGGTCGGCACCTGATTACTACAGAGCTTGTCTTTTGGGACACCCTATACCATTATCAGGTGATATGAATGAATTGTATGTACGTATTAATAACGAAACCTTAATTTTAACCTTATAGTAATATTAGGTCGGCACCTTATTACTACGGAGCTTGTCTTTTGGGACACCCTATACCATTATCAGGTGATATGAATGAATTGTATGTACGTATTAATTACAATATCTTAATTTAAACCTTATGGTTATATTAGGTCGGCACCTGATTACTACGGAGCTTGTCTTTTGGGACACCCTATACCATTATCATGTGGTATGAATGAATTGTGTGTAGGTATTTATTACGATACTTTACTTATAAACTGTTAGTAATATAAGGCCGGCACCTGAATAGTACTTATCTTCTTTTTGGAACACCCTGTACCCTAATCAGGCGATATTGAGTAAACTATATCTACGTATTTAGTAATAAGGTCATCACTGGATTACTACGGCCGATCTCTTTTCGATCACCCTATACCGTTATTAATTCCAATATAACTACGATACCTGACAATAGTATTGTTGTTCCGGTGTATTATTACTATCCGTGTGTTTAAAGATAGTTAAAACTATTCTATACATAGTAATACTGTTCCAGCTGCAATTCGGCTTTTAGTAATGTGGGACCAGCACACGTTAACTACTCGGTAATGTCGGGCCGGAACAGTATTACTACAGTAAACGTATTCCGGTGGTAATACTATTCCGTTACACCGGCATTACAGTTGGTACTTCGTACTAGGCTATGTCGTCAGCATAGGAGCATGGAGATCACAGCCCTTGTACCTGTTTATGACAGGCTGTCTCAAAAACGTGCTTCACTTGCCGCAAATGTTTCCTGTCACATTTAGTTGAACAAGAACAGAATGACAAGGATATCTTGTGCGTGCGCTCATCAGTAACTCAATTTCACTGAACTTGTCTATACGCTGTATTTATATTCAAGAGCCAACCTGCATCAACGAAACAGTTTATAGTTATTTCCTTCAACCTGCCATGTATACCTGTCGAACATTGAGTGGACCCTTCAGTAAAAGAATCACAAATGCACATTTACCTCGGGAAAGACGTTTTCTCTCAATATTATCGACCACACTCGTTCTGCACAAATGTTAATGTAGGCCTACACTTCAGTTTTGATGGTGATGATGATATTTGGGGTTTCACGTCTCATACTTTTGCAACGAGGCTAATCGAGACGATGAGTGAGTGGGTGATTATGAGGATGGAAACAACGCCACATGACATCCATGCCCAAAGCAGGATTCGAACTTGGAACGCAGAGACCGCGGTTTACTACCAACGCCTAATCGACCTCGGCCAACTGCGCCGACTATTCAGTTTTGACAGACGAGTTATAGATTGCAATTACTGAAAGTTTATTTCGTTAACGAGATTGGCTCTTGATAAAGTGAATCATAGTTGTAACATTTTTTGTTTACATTGTTCGGTTGTAAACTATGTTATTCGATGCAAGAATTAAGATTTTTTGTTGCAAAAATTTGTAGTTAGAGGTAGATTGGATATGTATTTATAATATTTGAAATGTTGCAACATGAAAGTATACAATACAATATACAATGTCTTTATTTTGTTGTAAATTGCAATACAGTACAAAGTACAAAACAAAAATGTCGGGGTTGCAGCACGTTGTGCACATTGAAATATTCATTTAACCCCGTAAGAAAGCTTCTTTCCCGCGGCTTTCTTAGATAGATACCCGGTATTTATTCGCAAACTATTAGATCGAGTTTGAGTGCGTGTGCGTGTGCGTGTGCGTGTGCGTGTGCGTGTGCGTGTGCGTGTGCGTGTGCGTGTGCGTGTGCGTGTGCGTGTGCGTGTGCGTGTGCGTGTGCGTGTAATTAATGTTCTCGCTATCGTCCAGTAAAACACAGCCAAAGCGGAGATTACCGACCGTCATTACCATGCCCGACCAACAACATGGAGATTCCCCGACCATCCCCGACCGAAATATACGACTCTAAAATTATTGAAAACATTCCTTTGTGCTTAAAATATTATGTGGGTCGTAGAAATTATAGGAAAATAAATCCACCCATTCGTTCAATGGATCTCTCATTTCTATGCTACATTTTTGTTTTTTGTTTTATTTTGTAAAAGGTTGCAACGAGTATCCACGGAATGCTTGCCTGTTACATTGGAAAGCATATACTGGAGGATTTGTGTAACACGACTCGTAAAGACCTTTGCACCATCGTCAGCGAAAGCACTGTCAGTAACAATGGGGTTTGCACCGTAATAACGCACTGTTTCCCGTTCCGAGCTATCTGTAAAACATTGGCCGGTGGCCACACAAATAATATTGTCGACAGAGAGTTGGAGAGTAGCCCCAGCTTTAAAACCGAACTAAAATAACGTAATCAAATTTTTTGTCTGTGAATATTGTAATGTTGACAACGGGCGACATTGAATAAATATACAAGATTATTTGAGAATTTTAGAGAAGGATATTTCGAATAACAAATGGCACATTGTAATGTAACTGAGTGTGTTACACATAAACAATATATGGTTTTCATGCAGCGATCAATTGAGGAAAAGATTTACGTGCGTGAAGTAGCCCCGCCCCCTCATTTAACACCAGTTTCACAAACCACTCGTCTGCAAAAGTAGTCTAAACGTAAATTCTTCACTTCCTTTCTCTTAGAGATGGAAGGATGACGAATTGCTTTAAAAGTTTGTGGACTTCTTTTGCGACTAACTGTTGCTATGCTCAAGGGTTTCACGTAAAAACTGAGGCAGGTTGACTGTTTTTACCGTGGGGGTTGATTGTGCATAGAAGCGAAGAGAAAGACTAAGGAGAGATTGGACTCGCCTGTTTGGCATGATTCTTTGAAAGCGTGCGATACCGTGGGTGTAATGCGGAACCTAGTTATGCTTTACAATGTGAACAGTGTCGCGGAATAGGAGTCTCACTTTAATATAAAAACCACGTGAAATGAACGTGCTAAAGTAATATCTTGAGGACGCATGCACAGTAGGGAAAAAGTGAGAACTAAGCATGATGTAGTTTCGTAAGAAGTTAGCATTGAATTAATAAAGTTTCAAATATTCTAATCATCATTTCGGTTGTTTTTGAACATAAAATTAATTACTTAATTTTCCCGTAATTACAAATATTTGAAACATTTTCAATTTAGTTTTGTTTGTTGTACGAAACTTATCATGTTTCTTTTTCACTTTTTCAATACTGTGTAGCGTTCTCAAGATATTACTAAAAAAAAAAAAAACGTTAACTTCGCACCTTTTTTATAGCGTAGGCTACAAGTTGCTTTTAAAGGTAAACATATGTACGAAGATGTAATAGTTTCTTAATAAAAGTGACTCTTTGCTCACCATGAATATACCCTTAACACCAAAACTTGTTTAGAAAATGAAAATTATGTGAACATAATTAAAACGGAGCAGGTTGCTTTTGCGCGGCATTGAATCTGTTAAAAGTGAGGCCAGAGTCTATTGCAGTACTTGGTGAGGCTTTGCATCAAGGGGTTGACACATATTCTTTCAAAAGACAAAGTAAAAGAAGTCTTTTGAAACAGTGAACAATTGTTTGTGATTCATTTTGTATTTGTATTTATATAGAATACTGTGTGATGCAAAGAAAAATATTGATATTATAATGATAGTTAATTTTGATTGTCATATGCGACGGCTGAAACAGCAGATGCCGTGTGAACTTTGTGCTACGTAACAACGCTGCTGACGCACGCGACGTACTCGACGTACCCGACGTACCAGAGGTATTCAACGTACAATATAATAAGTCTGCCACTCAGTCGATCGCCTCGTACGACAGGCAGAGGTAGCCTCTATTCTACCCAAGGCGCAGAGAGGTTACAACATTAATATCATAATGTGAGCTCTAACAATGATATTGTATAGGCTATGTTATTATGTTTGTAATTGATATGTACAAATAATGCTAATGTTTTTAATGAAACGCATTATTTTAATCATCTGGTCCATCTGTAAAGTGTAGCCGGCCGCAGTGAGAATGATGATAGATTACCCACCTATTATTCTCTTATTGTTTGCGTAAACCAATTAGCAAATTATAATTTTGATAATTGAATGGCTCATTTTGTTGCTAATTACGTTTTAAATGGATTTTTAATTAGTATTCAGCCTCAATTTGTTGTTCAATTTCTGGATGAATTTTCAATTTACAGTGAATAATTACTATACATTTTGTAGTTCTGAAGCTGATAATATGAAAATTAAGAGTTTTGAAATTATTGAAACGAAATAAAATAGCCTGACAACGAAAGTAGGGTTAGTTGTTCCACGAATACGTTGGGATGAACTGAAAATACATAAGAAAAATTAAAACGTATCATACTGCCGTGTTCATTGTTGGGTCGTGGTTATCGTATTCATTGTTGACATCTACATGGACTGCATTGGAAACCCAAATTGGAAGTCCGAAAAAGCATTATCCCCATAAATGAACCAAACACACAGATATGACTTCAAGGCTAAATAACAGAGAATTGCAATCCGGAAATTGTACAGAAACACGCACGAAAAAAGTTATTTATAATTGTTCTTCTTGTTCCTCACATTTATCTTATAATTAATTTACAATTAATTAAAATTTTATTTATGATAGTAATTGAGACTGTCGCATGGCATATTCTTTCTGTATCCCTCACTTGTGTAAAGAAATTCATTTAACTACTACATTTATTGTTTTTAAAGTATATACACACAGACGATTTTCTATCACGTCCAGAGCTACCCTTCTGTGTATAGAACCAGCACATTACCTTCACAAAAATCAATTACCTTTAAACCCTATACGAGCATCGCTAGAGACCACATTACCTCGCGCGAGCTACACATAACGGTTTAATAACTCCTTTCCCCTGCGATCGCTGATAATGAACGGTTCCCCTCCGTTACTAATTGTACCCAGACTACCTACTACGTCATCAATACACCCAACCTGTCTGTAACTCGTTGTGGGTTGAAGTGCTGTCTGAGGTCACTCGGGGGAATAGGTCTCACGTGACCAAATCATTTTATTCGAAGCGAGTTAAAAGTTATCAACATCGGTAGAAATAAAACGACTACACTGTACAACTGGTATATTCTGTCCTTTGTCCCTTGTAATGCCCCCCCACTCCCCCCCCCCCCCCCTCCGCCATTGACCCGACCCGGCCCAGGGGCAATATCGTATCTCAACCCACGTATGGGACGCTACTGCCGCCGAACAATATGAGCGGAAATTAGCGAATTTATTAGATCGAGAGTAAAACTGTGATTTTGTAATCGAGTGCCCGAATACCAATTATCTATTTCCGCGTGGAAGATTGAACTCGGGGACCGGGAATAACGCCGACATAAATAACGCCGACAGGAATAATCCTGCTAGGAATTATGCTAACAGGAATAACCTTGCTAGTATCAATGTGAGCAGGAATATCGCTGACAGCAGTATTGCCCCAAGCATCTTTTTACTAAGATCTTTTTACTGTCAAACGTTTAATCGGATAAAGAGATACAAAATTCGACAGTATTTGTAGCTTACTTTCTGGTGGGCTTAAATAAGTTTAGATTGAACTATATTGTATTACAATTCTTGGCTTTACGTTAATATATATCATAATATTCTATATTTTGTTATGTAACTTGTGTATGCGTCACGTTATACGTAAAGTAAACTTAGCGTAGATTGATTTTGATAATTTACGTAAACCAAGCTACGGTTTCTGGCTTAGTAATTTATTTAGGTTACTTTTCATTAGCTGAACAAAGATTTGGTTATGTATCTTAAGTCACGTAACGTCCCGCTACTTACATATATGTCGTTATGCCGGCTGAGCTTAGGTTGTGCGTGCTAAAGTTTGGTTAGGTTAAATAAGATTAATCCTTGGTACTTTGTCAACTTTCTTTCACTGCAACAATGCCCACAATATGTTCAGTGTACCATTTTGCTACCTTGCTTTGCACAAGTATCATGTGATGCAAACAACACGAGTTCAAACCCAAGGTAATAAAATCACTTGGCTGAAACAAACCCTTCTCCATGTGTCACGTTTCGTTAACGAAACAATAATTTATTCTCAAAACCTTTTTTCAGTAGCTTCATTTCTATTAACACGTCTATCCTGATCTATCTGTTGCATGTGGCACGATGCGTCACTGTTAGGATGAGTGTCAAGTAAGACTAGCGTAGAATGAAAGCGTTAGCTCACCCACACACACACAAGTGTAATTACTGTGTCACAGCCATAAGCATATTGACGACACGACGCAATCGCCGTAGAGACAAAAATGTGTGTTTACATTTTAGTTTGACCTGTTAATAGGAGACGAATTGCTTACACCGTATTAATATGAGAGTTGAAACTTGTCTTACGTTGTCAAAGTCTCCACTCTTAAACAGCTTACGAAAATGGGCCTATTCCTGAAAGTTCTCACGGTGACAATACTCACTTTAAAGGGATAGTCAGGTGAAAAACTAAAAGATCACCAATGAGTCATAAGTGCATGAAATTCAGTTATGTGTAAAATAAAATTGATATATATTTTTCTTCAATGCAAGAAAAAAAATAGTGAACATTTAGCTATTCTATAAGATTCACTTCGCCAGCTCTGCTGCATTTTTCTTCTAAAGCGTAGTACAGCTGGATCGGTTCTGAGCTCGCTAGCGCCTTCCCGGTAGACAGAGCACTCATTGTGTTATATGAGAACAGCCACAACACTCGGGGACTGCGGACAGTGCCGCTCAAAACAGATTGCAACTTTTCTACACATCAAACCACAAGAAAATTAATTGCAGGGCATTTTGTAGAACTACACGTTCGTACTAAGAAGCATGTTATCGGTAGAGAAACGATGCACATTAAAACTCCCCATCGATTTTTGATAAGTCCTCTATTTAGCGGTGGTTTTACTAAATCGAGGCCATATTTTTTTTAAATGGGAATTACCATAAGAAAAGTTGCTCGGTGCTACTTGGTAGCAACTAGCCAAAAAATCGCGTTTTCTTTAATTTTTTAACCGCCTGCTTTTAAAGTATGGTATCTTTTAGTCATGTTTTCCATATTTGAGGGTAGACATAAAAATGATAGTTTTTTAGTTTTTCACCTGACTAACTCTTTAAGTGATATCTACGTGGTGAAATCACTTGCTATTCGCCGATTGAGTGTTTTCCACGCGGTTCGCAACAGCAATCAGCCAATATCAAGTGATAAGCACTTGATTCTATAAACTTCATGTAGCTATCACTTAAAGTGAATATTGTCAACTTTGAGAAATAGTCCCCCTGTAAACCACAAAGAAGCTTTTTAGAAGTCATACCAAACAGACGTTGAAGAACATTTTTCTCTTCATTTCATTTTCGCAGCTTTCCATAGAACGTGGCTGACCTAGACTACCCAAGGTAGTGAGTTCGTTCGCATCCGGACTGTCACCTATATCGCCCCCATTGAATGTTGAAGAATTAAACTACAACCTAACGCATCTGAAAACATTACAAAGAAGAGCAAAGTAAACGCATCCTATACCGTTCCGGTGCCCAGTATGGCTGCCACACACATTACACAACTGTATACACACACCCTATAGCACGGTCGGAGATTGCAGTAATACCCGCTGCCTGTACACAGTTGACACCTCGCCCCGTTAGAGGGCAGGTCATGCGCACTGAGCCCAATTACGGAAGCTGGCAATCACTTTATGTAGATCCACTTCCGCGCGCTACACGATGCCACCCGACCAGACTAACTAGTAACTAGGCCGCGTGACGTCACAGCGTGAGTCTCGCAGCCAGTAAGCGAGCGTAGTTTCACGGCCCAAACCGCTTCTTTTGAGGTCCAACCGCTGCATCCTTTGCACTGCACCCATGCACCTAGTGCATGCTATGAATTTCCGTTCGGGACACTTTCTATCAAGAAAGTTTATTTGTTTATTGTCACACATTGGTGCGTATTCGTAAGGTGCTCTCGTCCAAATCCGATCACGAGTTTTTTTGCCAATTGCAGTTTAGAAAACAATCACACGTTGCTCATTTGCCCATGCTTGATGCGTGAATTGTTATAACAAGTTAACTACTTGGTCTATAATTTTGAAATAATCTTTATAATGACCATTGATATGGAAGCTAAATACGCTTTCCTATAGAGGACTCAAAATAGACTAGACGCATTCTGGTGGCAAAAAAATAAACTTCTATTAGGAGTGGTCTAGCTGTCAATTTTCATTGTTGTTTCATTGTTATTATTCATCAATGGCGCTGAAAGGAGGTTGCTTAGCAGCGCTATCTATGTTTAGCAGCGCTATCTATGTTAGTTTTGAGTCCTCTTATAGAGGACTCAAAACTAACATAGATAGCGCTGCTAAGCAACCTCCTTTCAGCGCCATTGATGAAAAATAACAATGAAACAACAATGAAAATTGACAGCTAGACCACTCCTAATAGAAGTTTATTTTTTTGCCACCAGAATGCGTCTAGTCTATTTTGAGTCCTCTATAGGAAAGAGTAAAACACCTAGAACGAAATAAGTGATAAACGTACCAGTGCTACCGCTAATGACTGCCGCCATGCTGGAAAGTACGTCACGCCCAAACGTCCTTGAGAGTGCGAATAGCCAGGTAACGCGCAATGTACGCACGCATCGTATCATAACACACGTTTGTCCTACGGGTCCACACGTAAACAAATATAAGTCAAGAGTAGTTTCTCGTTAGGTCCTGTTAGAGGATAGTTTACTTTTTTAAGCACACAAACTTTTAAATACTTAATTCTGGGTGTTGAGGTTAATATAAAAATACGCTTAACCACTTAAAATATGCTGGGTGCATTCTGGTGGCAGAAAGAACTGTTATAACATGGGTTTAGTTTATGGAATAAGGCGTAAGAAATGTAAAAGTATTGAACTTTTTACGCCTTACACCTCACGCCATACGACGCGTTGTGACCAGTTGCATTGAAATATACACATTGCAATATTAAACCATACGCCTTACTACTTACACATTATAAGCCTTATAAGCGGTTGTGAATGTTGTTTTATTATTAAACCATCAATGGCGCAGATAAGGAGGCTGCTTAGCAGCACTAGATATTTGTTACTTAAGTTTACAATGCTAATTTAAAGCCTGAACTTACAAATAATGAGTTATTTGTATTTTGAAATACGCAAACTAAGTGTGCTAGTTTCACACAACCAAGAACTCACAAACTTACCAGAAGAGATGTTGATGAAGGCGACATCTTGACTACCCTTGATGTATAATATGCCAGCGCAGTTAGCCGCGGTCGATTGGGCGTTGGTCTAGTAATGGTCGGCTTACACAAATGTTCAAGCGTTTTACTAAGATTTAAGGTATAAGATTTAAGAATTTGTTCTGAGACACGAGTTATCTTAACTGCTTCACTAGGATCGCTACCATTGGCCGGATTTATAAAAGGTCACCTCTCATTGGCTGGGGCTAAGAATTTTAGGTATATAAGAGCTAAGAAGTTCAATCATAGTCAACTTTCTTAAACATTTAACACTGTCTTTAAAACCTTGCACCGTGTATGAACGGTAATGTTGTTGTCATAGTTCAATCTTAAACATTTGTGTGAAACGACCATAAACCGCTGCGTTCCAGGTTCGTATCCTGGCTCGGGCATTGATGTCATGTGGCGTTTTTTCATCTTCATAATCACCCACAAGTCTCTATTAGCATCGTTGAAAGAATATGATACGGTTAACCCAAAATATCATCATCATCATCATATCATCATCATCATCATCATCATCATCATCATCATCATCATCATCATCATCATCATCATCATCATCATCATCATCATCATCATCATCATCATCATCATCATCATCATCATCATCATCATCATCATCATCATCATCATCATTGATTTCTAGGTCAGCGACTCCGCGAGCGTATACACTCGCTAATGTTGATTGTGCACCTCAAAGATATGGGCAGAATACCTTTCAGAGTCATACATTTTATCTACTCTTGTATTGTGCTGTACATTGGCTCAAGCCGAAGACGTTTCGCGTCACCCTCCCTCTCACAATTAAGTTTCAGATATGCGACCCAGTGGTCGAATTTTTTAGGGGGAGAGGCGGTGAGATGCCATTCCCCTCAAAATAAATTACTTGTTTAACCATCCCCTGAATACAGGAATACTTTTGTGTCAATATTCCCCCTGAAAAAAAAGAAACCACCATCACAATTTCTTTCCAAGGAATTAGTCACAGTCAAAAAACCTCAACATATCAAATAAACAACACAAGGTAATATCGTTGGGTAATATTACCTTATATGTAGTATGCCTATTTCAAGTTCTACTTGATCTCCGCCATGCCTGTACGCGCCCCACAGTGGAGATCAAGTTATCTTAGATTTTGTATGTGCAAATTACTTTAGCAAATACAGATTCGACAGGCGTTATCAACAAAGTTAGATAATAAATATATTAATCTACGTTTTGTAAATTGTGCACGACCAGTGCCTCGCTCTCCCCCTGGCTGTAAGTACTAAAAGTTGTAATTGATTCAGGAAGTATTTAGAGTAGACCATCCCCCGAATAAAAATTTCCAATTCGTACACTGATCGTGACCACTATAGAAAGTATTCATCAGAATAGGTGTGCATCGTATTTGTACATCGTATATGTATTGATACTTCATAATATTTCAGTTCAACATATTTGTCCGACTCGAAAGTCGGTTTATGTTTTTATAAGAGCATATTAAAGAAAATAGATAAGTTTCTGACCTTATTTTACGCTAGCTAAACCATACATCTTCCTATAGTTGGCCGGTGTCGCACACCACTTACGTTGCTAGAAAGCATTATTGAAAAAATGAGTGATTTATGCGCGAAATCGGTGGAATATTCTATTCAAGATGGATGGTATTGGTGTGCCAGTTGATTTATTGCTATCAATGAAATGACACACGACTAGAGTTTGTCACATTTGTTCAAATTGCGGGCACTGAGATTCTTCAAGTACACTGAACCAATTCCTTAAGGTAGCTCAAGCGATTAGCGATCACAACCCAAAATTGGCATTGGGTGGGGGGGGGGGGGGGGGGGGGGCATTGGGCTTCACTACAATATGTTAAGAAAAAGTAGCATTCCTGAGCAGCTGGTTTTTTGGATAGCTCTCTTCAAAGTTCTCGATTTCCGTGATTTTTAACATTGGAGCTACACAAACTAACACCCTTTGTACCGCTGTACTTATCCCAAAATACTTTTCCCACGATACAATGTTAGCAAAAAATATTATTGCATTCATAAAAATAAATATGAAACATACTATACTTAAAAGATGTTACATGTTACGGTTAAAAAAATACGTGAAAATACTAAATGGTGATTTGTATCATTAATTTAAAAATATCGCTAAACTCATTTTTTATCAATTCATATTAAAAATTTAAAACAAAATTGAATCGTTTACTCATACTTTTGTACTTGCTAAAATATATTGTTGGGAATAGTATAATGTTACAGCATACAAACTTTCGCTTGAGCTATCTTAAATAGGCAACGGATCTGTATCCAAAGCGACATGGAGCATGTTGATACTCCCACTATCGTTCTGTACCTGTACACCAACTTTTTACTCTCAGATTATCTATGAACAAACATGGCGCCTGCTGTCCATTTTTTATGTTATTTTGGTTGAAACCATGGGTACCAAACAGCTTACCAAGGTAGACACATGAAAATACTTGACACTACGTCCGTATACATGTTAATGCCGGTTTTGACCGAGATTGTATGATTGTGATACATTCAATAAAATAATAATAATAATAATAATAATAATAATAATAATAATAATAATAATAATAATAATAATAATAATAATAATAATAATAATAATAATAATAATGATAATAATAATAATAATAATAATAATAATAATAATAATAATAATAATAATAATAATAATAATAGTAATAATTGTAATAATAATAATAATAATAATAATAATAATAATAATAATAATAATAGTAATAATAATAGTAATAATAATAATAATAATAATAACAATAATAATAATAATAATAATAATAATAATAATATGTCTTTGTTACAGGGGTGAGCGTCTCACAGCAGACGGTCAACTCGTACATGCAGCTACTGCAGCAGCGCGAAGAGGAGAACCGAGCAGAAGTGGATCGACTAACTGCAGAAATCCACTCTCTCAAGCTGCAGCTGTTGCAGTTCGCAGGTCAGAGCTACAATCAACAACATTATGTAGCCAATCACTCGTCAGGCAGGCTACTAAAGCTAACCATGTATTATGAAGCAGAGATTTGTTTAGGACCCCAT
Source organism: Isoperla grammatica (assembly GCA_945910005.1). Classification (NCBI taxonomy): domain Eukaryota; kingdom Metazoa; phylum Arthropoda; class Insecta; order Plecoptera; family Perlodidae; genus Isoperla; species Isoperla grammatica. Next base: position 91,248,580 of record OX246737.1, on the reverse strand, counting down.
TTAAATCACCAGTCCCCCAAATATGCCTCAAGTGTTGAGTGAAGTCGTTCAACCAGCAACCTTGTGGATGCTGACGTCAAACACGAGTGAGGCCAAAATGCCAGTATTTAAAAAAGTCGCTCGCTGATTGGCTCCCACTCACCCGTCTATGAGTATGGCGTAAGCATTCACAAGGGTCAATTAAGGTTACCTTGGATTTGGAATCAGATAATTGCACATCGCACCTGCACACTGCTTTACAGAATTTCCGAAGTTTATGTCTATGGTGCTTCCCCTTTCTCGTCTTCTCTTCATTTCATCTCTTTTCTCTACTTATATATGTGTTAATTAAAGGGACAAGTCTTGTACACCGTTGTTTACCAATACATTCTAGAACTAGGAAAAATAAAAGCGAACAATTTACATGTTTAGCTTCAAACATAAACGCCTCCCCCCCCACCCCCCCACCCCCTCCCAGCTCTGCAATAGATGAATGTGAAGTCACAAGTCAGGTATACTCCTATACTCCCATGTGCTACATCGGGCGCGAGACGTCACAGAACCGCTGTCAGTGAAAAATGCACACTTAAGTTTTACCCCCAAAAATTCACCCAAGAAACAATTATTGGAATTAAACTTTCTACAGAACTAGGAAAACGAATTTTAATTATTCAAGTTTGAAGTAAGAAGACCCGATTGTCAACTTTTCCCATCAAAACCTTAGAGATTTTTGGTTTGAAAGGTCGGCGGAAGCATTCGCAATTATGGTAAACGTTTCCAGCCAGTTCTGAAGTGGAGTGAAGTGAAGTGTATAAATCGCAACTGGAGCTTGATTGCAGAGTTACGTTAAAAGGCTGTGAGCTGGCTAATGAAGTAGATGACTGACTTCTTCTCGCTGCGTCTCCAAGACTCAACAAGGGAATTGATTGCTGTAATAAAGTTAGTGAAACGGTTATAAGGTTCAAACATGGCTACGAAATATAATCTCGATGTTGTGAAATTTCTCTTTGGTTCTCGCAGAAAAACAAGAGTCTACATCTTATCCACTGTACAGAAACACAGGTGGCTAAAACAAGGAATGAAGGCTCTAATATTGTCAATAATGTTGTTTGTTATTATTATTTACAATTCAATTTCGCGCAAGAGTTACGTCAAAGAGAATGGAAATTATAAAACTATTAGGAAGCTTTCTCTTTCAAGTAATAAATGTAAAAAAACAAAACCAAAATGAAAAAATAATGTAAGCCCCTAGGGGGGCATTTTTCACTCCAAAATCCAAATGAACTACAAAGCATTATAATGAACTTAATAAATCACAAGTGATTGAGTCAAAGTGGGCAAGAAAATTGTTTTTGTGTGTATCGCTGTAATGAAGTGTGTGTGTATGGTTGGAGCCTGTAAACCATAAAGGTATATGTTTTAAAGCAGTGGTTCTCAACCGGTGGTACGCGTAACCCTATGGGTACGTAAGACCTTCTATTGGGGTACTTGAAAATAATTTCGTATAAATTGGCTGTTACATTTAAAAAATGTCATCATTAAAAAAAAAATGAATATCCTAGGTTAATGCATTCTGAATGTCCAACAACATTGAAATAATTTCCGAAGTGTATGTCTAATTGGTTTCACGGTTATATGCACGCCTTCCTGTTCTACATAATTATGACTAACATACGTTTAATCAATCACATCCTCATGTATTATAATGAAGAACAATATGGAGGGGGTATATGATAATTTGCGATGTCTTTTAGGCGTACTATGCTAAAAAAAGGTTGAGAACCACTGCTTTAAAATGTCGGTGACTGTGAGCGTTGTGAGCGTCTTCATTCTACTCTTATGGCACTCATTCTGTTTTTGTTTTTTGTTTTTTATGTCCCACGATAGCGGTTGAAAATAGAGTCCGATTACGCTGAAATTTGGACCATCCACAAGCTTTGATATGGAATGAATGAGTATAGTTTTGTGGTAAAATTGGTCGAGAAATTACTAAGTAACAATGCCGTTACTAGAAATATTTTTCTGAAACAAACTGGCGGCAAAATGTGAAATAGTATTCGTCCGGTCACGAAAATACTAATTTCAACGTGATCCCATAAGTATTGTAGATACAAATTACATATGTCTTGCTATTATTTATTTATTGAACCATGAAAGGAAGTATAATAACTATGACAGTACAAATACTAATACTTCCACATTTTTGTTGTGGTTGTTGTTGATTGTTACCTTTTTAACAAATATGAATATTCTTATAATGATGGTATAGTCCCGGTACTCAGATAAGTCACATAGTTACTTTTTCGTTCTCAACCTAACAAGCACAAATCACTAACGTTTCTTGCCGGTTATTTAGTAAAATTTGTGTGCGTGAAGTTTCGGGGAAGAAAACTTGCCGGAAACCGGATACACGTCATAAATATTGCGTCACTCCGAACGGGACACTTAGGTTTTTTCGTATCTTGACAGTTTTATAACTTAAATTAGTAGTTAATTAATTATTATTTTTTACTTTTTATTAACTGGTAACAAACATTTCATTACTATTATCTTAAAAGTGTAGGTACAAAGTAAGTAGTCCCAAAACATCCATTCTGGAAGGCGTGGCCAAGGAAGTAGCCGACGAAGACTGTGGTAAAACGTATCATGGCGGCTGAAAGTGTGTTCATCAATAATTCATATTTTTTGAAAATTCAAGAATATTTGGGTAAGTAAAATATCTTACATATTGAAAGTAAAAAATGTTTTTAAAAAGTTGCTCTTTATTTTGTTAACGTTTTTGGAGTTGATCGGCTTGCGTGTTGTAAATTGCTGGCAACGTTGATATAATAGGGTCGTAGGCCTATCAATGTTTACGCCTAAGACCTAGTCCTAAGGCCTACCTACACATCGTAGCCTCTTGCCCTAGGCCCTAGCCTACGAAGTTATGACTGAAAACTGACTAGCCTAGGCTAGGCTAGGCTAGGCCTAATAGTAGGCCCAGTTGTGTAGGTTTATACTGTTAGCCAAAGACAAGATTTAGGCCTGGGCCCTAGCCGCCTAACCTAACCTAGAAGTAGGGCTAGGCCTAGGCCAGAATTGGGAAGAGAGTAGCGTTTTGATATTAAATTAGCGTTAAACGATAAGTAGGCTTAGACCTAGTCTTTATCTAGATCTAGTTCGATAAATTTGGCCTAAAAGTCATAACATCAAATAGGACTAGGCCTAGGTCCCTTGGGCTACATATTTTTAGGACATGTTTTGAATTGGTAGGGCCAGGCCTAGGCCTTAACATTACTATAGCCTATATAAGGTGTATGTGTTGCATTGTTTCAGATTGTGTAATAATGTCACAAGACCTGCCAGAAAAAAAGTACTATTCAAACGGAAGGCAGTGAAGCTGACTCAAGGTCAAGTGGCACTCTTAGCCCAGAGGAATGTTCAAGTAAGCTCACCATTGTTTCATTGTAGGCTAGTAGGCTAGTGGGGTCTAGGCATTGAGTAAGCCTACAAAATACTGTAACAAAATGTTACCCTTGCCGTGGGCCAACACAAATTTACAAACCCAAACTACTGAAAACCCTACTGTCACAACTCACATACAATAGGGAATATGCGTCATCTTTTTTACCATTTTACTAGATTAGGATTAACTTCCTGAACACAAAAATATTTTATTTCGATGACATAGACAAAAGTTTCATTTGTAAAAACGAGCTGAAAGTTTCACATATATTTATGGCGGGAAAAACAGGGCATATGTCACTTTCCCTGTATCAGCAATCAACCAATCATGTAATGATAAATAAAATAACGCTTATTTGGAAATCATATTAAATCGAATGGACGTCTAGTACGTCTAATAATTAATTTTGAAGCCCAATTACTATAAAAATTAAAAACAATAATACCAAACCTATTTTCATAAAATATCAGTAAATATTGGGTGTTGTTATTCATATAAAGCAGACTTGACAGCGGCTTGAGTAAAAATGTTGACAAGGTTAGTTGACTGACCTTGAAAATTTGATTGTTTCGTCTAGGAGGCGGTGGAAATGTCCAAGGAGGTTATATGCAAAGTCATTCATATAAGCAGTGATTTACAAGGATTGTGACGTCACATGACGTCACCGCTAGATGGTGTTAAGTGCGCGGCAAATACGTTTGACATTTGACAAATGATGTATTATTATTATTTCCTCAAAAATGATTAGTGAAGGTACTATTAATCTTAGTTAACATATTTTTAATTTGCACTAATTGAAAATGATCATTTTTCTTTACACAACGATGTACTGTTTGTACTGTTCATACGCAGACGCTTTAAATTGCCGCGCATCCTGTCCCCACATCACGTGGTCTCAATGTTGGTCTCACTCGCGGCCGGTCTCTAGCATCGGCTTGCTCCGTCTACCTATATTACTGGTCTAAGGTCACATACCGTTTGAAAATAATAGTGCGGGAAACAGATAATCAAAATCTTTGAACATGAGTACACAATGAGTAAATTTTAAAACTTTTAAATTAGGTTTCTGATGTCTTCAGATGAATAACAATATATTCCACGTACTTTCAGAGCTGTAGAAAATTCATGCACATTCCCTATTGCTTGAAGTGAAATCAACTCTATTGACACGATTGACATGCTTACCGTGGCTTGAAATGTTTGAAACCCTGTTGCCACAATAACTGCGTGTAGGCCAACCATGGCTTGTAGTGTTTCAACTCTACTTACATGATTAATGTGCATAGGCCTACAATGTTTAGAATTATTTCAAAGATTAGCTGAATGTGTGAATATATTCTTTAGTCTAGGCTTATATGGACACAATAATTTAATGAATTGCCAAATCGGACCCATAATCATATGGTTCATATGTGTCGTTAGTTCATAGTTGTTTCCTTTTAAATCACTTAAAATTGCCAAATATCCCTCCATCTCACTGGTGTAAATGGCTAAAACAGTCGGCCATTACTATTAGGCCTACTCACCGGTCTGGTGATGTCAGCCCAGTGTAGGCCTACCCAGCCCCTCGCATAACCTATTCACATTCCTTTCACACACATTTTTCACCAATATGGCATACCTCCAGCTGTTGTTTCTAATAACCAACACAATAACCTGAACGCTGCAGCTGGCACATGTCAGTCTTTATGTGCAAATCACTTTTATAACTTCACTTTGCGGGGTGAGAGGTTTAGTGTGTTCTTGCTTCTCCAAATTCCCCTCCTCGGTAATCTACCTTCCTTGGGCTGGTCGAACTGCCGCAGTCATAGTAAAGAGTTAGTATCCCTGAAGGACGTCTGAGTAATGTCCCACATCAAGTAGGCCTAGCGTATTTGGTTGATTGTAAGATGTTATTTTTATGTTGGCCATACAGCATTAAAGTCGAATTACAATTGGTTCTTCTTTCCATTTCAGACCGTTACCCAGCAAGTAGAGGAAGTATGATTGTAGGAAGAGGTGGAAATATTTGGTTGTGAAACCTAAGCTGACCCTGCCAGAAGCAGGAAACTACGATGGATGATGATGACCATTGTCTTGATGCTTTATTATTTGTATTTATTTATTACACATATTTTTATCGTTGTACTATTTTATTTATTGCAATATATTTTTTTTTTACTTTGTGTTTATGTATTTATTTATTTATTTTATTGTAATTTGTTATTAATATTTTTTTCATTTTGTTTTCTTTTTATTTATTTGTATTTATAGTTATTTGTTTTAATTTAGTTACAGATATTTATTTTACATTTTTTTTTGTGTGTATGTGTTTATTTACTTTATTGTCAGCCCTACTATTACTATTTTTTTTCAGTTTTTTGTTATTATTTTTTGATATTTATTTACTTGTGTTACTTTTTATGAGTGGAAGCCTGCATTCAAAATTATCATAGCCACATGTCTCTCCCCAGATCAATTATGAATTCATGTACAGTATATTGCTAAGTATTTGTATTTATAATTGTTTATTTTTATTTACCGGTAGTTACAGATATTTATTTACATTTTGTTTGTCTTTATGTGTTTATTTACTTCATTTTTATTTGTTATTACTATTTTTCCAGTTTTTTCGGGTTTTTCTTTATTATTTTGTTATATTTATTTATTTATTTATTTATTTAATTATGTGTTTTGCTGTTTATGTGTGGAAGCACAGATAACGAATTGTAATCGTTGTCTGTGGTGGAAGCCTGCATTCAAAATTATCGTAGCCACATGTCTCTCCCCATATTAGTTGTGAATTGTGAATGTATACAATATTGCAATGTTATTGTTAACTGAATGTGTTTTACCATATAGTTTTGTATTTGTGTTGGGGGATTATTTCCTTAGTGTGGTAATACGTTTACACTGACAGTTGTTCCGTTTCTTAACAATTCAGTTTCTTAATACTTGTGTCCAAAATGGTATGTTATAATTATACATTCTTTCCAAATGTGGTAAGATATAATTCATTTTATGTGAAATAAATGAAAATTGCAGTCTGTTCATTGGCTTGCATAATAATAATAACACATTACTTTTTTAATTAAATTTAATACACTTTTTACCCTACTTTATTCCAATAGATAGTTTTCCTTTTTAATATTTTGTCAGTATGTGTTGCACAAGTGTTTAATAGATGTACCTACCGAAAAACTGAATGTTTACTTCATAATTAAAAACTGTAGGTGGTGGAGAAAACGATACTATACTGAAGAATAGGAAATGTGTGGTTAGTGGTTACATAAAAACATTCGTTTTAAGGGGGGGGGGGGGCGTATATTGTAGTTTATTAGGCCTATATAACGTTTAGTAAGACTTGTATATTTATTATTCCCTCGACTTGCGACTAGCAATCGGAGTAAATAATGATTATTTGGAAATTGTAACTGGAAATATTCACTTGTGTAACGATTTCCGACGACTATTGAGACTGAAAAATTGCTATAATGTTCACTATCTGAAGACGTGTATAAAAATTAATTGGCCTGTTATTTGGATGAAAAATCGTACGCGGTATAAAATTACACCAAGGAAATTAAAATATTGTGCGCAGAGCTATTTTATACTAATGCACGTTGCCCATCAAAAGTGTAACACACTACCCAAATACATTTCACGAAATCTCAGTATCCACAGGTCCATCCGTAATGCAAATATTTTTAACCAGCAGCCCTTTACCTTTCCTACAGTGTGTTTAAATTACTTTTATGCATGCGGTAAGGACAGTAAACGATGCAACGTTTACGATTGCGCATGATAGGATTTCAATTTACCGCGCACCACTGCTTGTGAAATGTGACGGAGATCAAGTAGACCTTGGGATAATACATCGTCAAGTCTAGTAGGCCGTGAGCACGTGCCGAGGACTTAGATGGTCAGGCCGAGGAGTGGCGACACCTCCAATATGGCGCATATTGGCGTAAAAAAGTAGTCCGCGCACGACCACGTCGTGAGAAGGCGCGGACTGTTACTAATGATTCAATGAACCAATCAACGGCATGTGACTTATCTGGGTACCGCGACTATATTAGTGTTTTTAGTATAACGGCGTTGGAGCAACAAGGCCGTTTGTGACACTTTTACTTTTATCTCTAACATTAAACAATGACGATAGCTTTGAGAATTTTTCGCCAGAAAGTTCGTAGACATGGTCGCACTCGCTTATCAACGCGTCACACATACCTTTTTCCTAGTTATAATAAAGGTAAAGAAAATGCATGGTAAATATGGTTTCACAGCAACGTTGTTGATGCTTTCATCATAGATGGGCGTGTTGGGACCAATCAGCAGGAAGCTATTAAAAATACCGAATGTACTGTGGAACCACTAGCATGTTATTTTCGTGTAACATTTTAAAACAACAAAGACTATCCGTAAAACCGAATAGGAAAGTGTCTTACTATTATTTTCGTCTAAAAGCTTCCAGTTACTTGACTCCACCTAACTAAATGATGTACGTAACACAAGAGCTCAAGCTTTTGTTTGAGTAGGCAGCCGCATGGCATCGCTCTTACTTCGTCTGGACTAGAGCAAGGGCCTCTCAATCCTCCTATAGCGGAGTTTCGGTAAACCTCAAAGTTGTGGATTTAATCCGCCGCAACCTAGCTTTAGAGGAGGATGCCTTGGTACTCTAGAGGAAATGTGAGCACTTCCCAACCGAGGAGAAGGCAGTGGAAAGCAGGCCGGAACATGCCAAGACACGCTCGCTGTCAATGACATGAACTAGAGGAAATGTGAGCACTTCCCAACCGAGGAGAAGGCAGTGGAAAGCAGGCCGAAACCATAGACATATTAGAACTGGACTGAGTGCGCGCCTGTACCTGCCGAGCTAACCTTTGCAGCCAAGCAGCGAACATTTCTCGGAACTCGATGGCGGCACTGAGCATGCGCATTGCGTAGTGTACCGCGTGGCCATAAGACAACTGTACGCGCACAATGTACGACAAGACTCGGGAAAAGATCCAATAAGAACGTATAGAAAACACATCACACTACTGTTATTTATTTTATGGCATTTTATTTATATATGGCAATTTGTTTTCTAAATTTTATAGCACATGAGTATTGAATCTTTAAAAAAGTGTAATTTCCTGAGTGTAGATGATTGGAAATATAATTTTTGTAGTTTTCTGTAAATGTAAGTTTACGTTAAGGTTTATGCCTATTTACTTAGCAATTAACAATGGTTCATGTAAGGGGTATATCTGTTTTGAACTTAATATTTGTTTGGGTTTTGGTGGTCATTATTTCGTATATATTTCATTTTTATTTTTTATTTATTAAGTAATTAATTTTTTTATCTCTCAGTTCTTTGGAATTAAAGAAGTGCAAAATACCAAGGATGGGTATTATGAATATAAATATAACTCGTCAATGAAACGTTTTCTTCCCGAGTCTTGACGTACAGTTGTGCGCGGAACACGAGCTCAAACCTTACCGCCACGCGGTTCCCTACGTAATGCGCATGATCAGTGCCGCCATCGAGTTCCAGGAATTCGGCCGAGGTTGGTTGCACGGAAAAGTCCGAACACTCACTCCACTCCACCCCTTACTAACTCTATGGCCGAAACGCGCTCTGTCAATGACATGAAGTATAGACCCCCCAGTGAGTCTGCAGAACCGACCTGTACCATTTATACCTTGTTCACACTTTGTCTACTAACAGTTGTTAGCGCCGTAACTACGTTCCCCAAACGAAGTTAGTGCTTAACATAGGTTAGGTTAACTGCGTTCCGTCCGTTCACATTACGTTCTTAACTTCTGTCAGTACCCTAACTTCTGTTAGTGGGCAAAGTGTGAACAAGGTATTAGCAGCCATTTTGAATCGGGCGATCGTTCGGTATCAGTATTGGCATAATATGGTTTCTTTCTGGATTCACTTATTTTGGTCGATTTTAAAATAAGTTTTTTATTTTTTTAATATTATAAGATATTTAAAAAATCCTTGTGTGTGGAAAATCAGTTTTAAATAAGCGTTTATATTAAAAACTGATTTTCCACACACAAGGATTTTTTACATATCTTCTAATATTAAAAAAATAAAAAACTTATTATAAAATATTTAAAAAGTAATATTAATTCTAAGAACTTTTACCATCGCATCGCACTGTAGTTCAAGTAGTCTTACTCGTGCAGCGTTAAAGTAATTTGTTGGAATAATTATAACAATTAAAAACAAATTAAGATTAAACATATGTGTACTGGTACGTTTTGGCTCAAATATTTCGTTTCTTGGACTTCTAAATTCATAGTGCCCCGAACTTGCGGTGTGGAATAGGTATGTGGTTGTCCAGCGTTTTAGTTCCATGTCAGTGTTCATCATGACGTCACAAACCTCGAGCCGTGGTTAACAGATAACTATAAGGAATAGGATGAGTCACACGTTCTCAATCCTGCACTATTCTAAAAGTCTTCCTTTCAATCAAGCAACTTCAGCTAAGCCGCTCCAATCAACGCCCAATTCGCCTCTCACAACCAGTGACATACGATGTTTTTGGACTCGAGTGTAGTAAATCTTCCACAATGGACACTAATTCCTTTTGAACGAACCTGAGTATAAACACACGGACAGGGCTATCATTTTCCGCTGCGAAGCAGTGAGGCTTATCTGATTGTACACACATACTCATCACCTACCTAAAGCTGCTGTTATTGTAGCTGTAGGTAGAGCGTTGGGAGCGATGCGTTACGTGCGTTGCTCGCGTCGAAGTGTTTACAGTAGCGCGATCTTTGGTAAACCTAGCGCAAGCAACGCAACGACAAGTCAACTATCATAACATGTTCATAACCCAAATGTATATGCGGTGGAACAATACAATCAAGCCGTTTACAAACACAATTTCACTATATGGCAGAGACAAATTGCAGCTCTTGTTTACCTCGAAATCTGGAAGAAGGAAATGTGGTTTACAGGAAATAAACAAGTCTTGCATTGTTGCATGGGTTCGTTGTGCGAGCAACGCGGCTGAAGCGGCAAACTCGCAATGTGATTGGTCGACGCGCCAGACGCGTCTAACGCGTCGCCCCTAATGCTCTACAGTAACAGCAACTTAGCCCTATTGGGGACAACGACAGAGATTCGTTGCTCACAATATGAACGCGTTATAGACGAAATGCAGAGTCGATTTAAGTATATGATTTATTTATGGTTGCTATGGAGTTTATTGTAATAAAACAATGCCATGTAAAGTCTGTATTGAACGGTTCAATTTAAGGATCAATTTCTTACATAGAACACATGGAAATACTTGACATCTGTGTGGGTGTTATCAAGTATGCACGTACATGCACACTTATTTGATGATAGATTCAACGATTAATTTACATTTTCTGCAATGATCATTAATTTGGTATTTGATTATTCTACTAACGTTTGGCTTCATAACTGATAAGTTGATAGTTGATAGTAGAACGTCTTGAATGTACAAAATGTATTTTATAAAATACATATATACATATTATATGTATATACAGTGCTCGAAATTAGGAATTATAATTATACTTTTACATTCATAGAACGCTTACCAGTTTACGAAGTTTAAAATGTTTTATCAAAATTAATGTGTGAATGTCCGAGTTTTCATAAGTGATCACTACACCTTGGTGTATTACATGGGATTGCCCCTCCCCTGAAGAGCAGGTGTCGGTGTGAGGGGGTGGCTCTAATTAGCCGCTGAAGCGTGCAGATTGATTGCATGTAATAATGAAGTCAGTGAGGTGGGCGCGCGGAGCAGAAAGCCTCAGAGGAGATAAACCACTCGAGAGGGCCTCGTGATATCAAAGGGGGTTTTATTTCAAATTTCGTCGTTGGTTTGGAAATATCGTTAAAGTCGATCCAATAGTCATCTCCTCTGTCATGGGTAATGTTGATATTGTCTGCCACTCTACTTCCTGTACAACAAAATCAGTGTTGGAAATACATTTTAAAAATATCTAGGTATAGATAAAGATACTTTGGTTCAAATGTATCTTGGGTCAAAGATACTATTGATAGTTACAAAAGGATCTGATAGATAAAAAGGTAATTTTTTAAACGGAAGAACGGTCATAAAATTATGATCTAGGACGACCGGGGATTCAAAATGGAGCATGTAAATGAAAATGAGTAAAATGGTTTAATTAATGAAACATAACACTGAAGGCCAACTGCTATTGTTCCTTGTATTTGAACAAGGTTGAAATCACGATCGGCAGCATTTTATTTAACAATGCGTGTTTGAGATTGAATTATTTTGATAAAGTACCTTTGTATCTTTGTATCCGAACATGCTGAAGATACATTAAGGATCTAGATACAGGTATCTAGGTTTAGGTAAAGCTACATAAAATGTATCTAGATACAACTACTTAGGTAGGCCTACTCCACAACATGTACTGAACAATATAACAACCATTCTTCGCACTCGCACTGATCAATTTACCTCTTGAAATGTATTTGTGAAACACACCATATTAGTAAAAATGTATCACGGATGTGTAAAACTTATCAGCAATCAGTAAATGATATATACATTTGTAATAAGGATAAAATTTAATGTTACGTTAGTATGTAAAAAAAATCCTAATTGATTAAAACTCGACTAAACACAAAATGACGGCTAAGAATTGAGCAAACCAGTTTTATTTCGGTTAATGTTATCATGATAAACATTTTAATAACGAAAAAATCTGTTACAATAAGTTTGAAGTTACGCCTCATTTCGATGTGGAATGAATTTGATATACGAGCTTAGTTATGCCGAACTAAAGCCTGTGGATACAAGGGGAGCTATACCATGGTCACGATAAGACTAAAATATATTTATCCGGCATTGTGGATAGTTTTATGCCTTGTAAACCACCACCTGACGTATAACATTATGTTCATATAATACCAGCTTTGGGTAGTTGCTGTGTCCCAGTCGAGAACGGCAGCAGTTGAGTCCGGCTAGTCGACTACCGAGAAATTTCGAAGCCGTCGTTAGATATTCAGGATGAGTGGGACTTAGCCAATTGAATTCAAAACACCTCGTTGAAACAAATGTATACATGCATCTGGTGAACATATTTCACGTTTAATAAACAGAACACTTAATATTAAAGGTGGTTAATGTTTTAAGATTTAATAAGACTACACTGTTCCTTTGTATATAATAACAATGACAAAGTAATATCAGTACAATTACTAGTTGCCTAGTGGTGTGGAGTGTCAGGCATTCATTTTGGCGATGGCTTCTTATTTTAGTCCGATTGGCAGTGATTTTGTGGGTTTTCAGCTGTTATTGCAATGGATTATTGTCAATAGCCTGTGGAAGAGAACTGAGTAAATAGCAGTCATTGAAATATTGCTTTCAGTTTTTTAATATTTTTTATTATTATTAAAACGGAACGGTGTAGGCCTACAGTGATATTAAGTCTTCTCTTAAAACATATTTTACGTTATTCCACTACACATTTGGGAAGTTACATGGGCGTACGTGTTGAAACAAAATAATTTCAAGCTTATTTTGTATTTAATTGTCTTTAATATCACAAGTTGTTAGACGTAAGTCATGACAATGTGATTGTTCACATTTCCAAAACGTATTCTAGATTGTTTCCAAGCAAGTCTCCTTAAAACAATTAAATGTTTGAGTACCCTCTTCCTGAGTAGTAGTCACTATAATACAAGACTCCTAGCTGTTGTGTGTTTTTTTATGTTCATGTTGTTTAGAGTGCATCTGATACAGAAATTATACTTGCACCTTGACTAATACTAGTTTTAATGTTTTCTATGTGTCATACTATATCAGTTATGTTTATGTTAGATATTGTCACTTTTGTATTTTTCTCTACCAGTTTTGAATTTATATTTAGAATGTAAATCAACATTTCATCATGGCAAACCTTTCAAATCTATTATGTAGATACAATTTTAATAATCAGTTGGCCAATTTTATCCATACAAAAAAGTATGCATCCGCATTTGTTATAAATCTCTGATTTGATGTATGCATTCGAAGTATTCACAAGGTACTTAAATATTTATTTATGCACGATAAAACTGATCAGTATTCATTAATTACTTGTGGATTCTAGATGTTATCTAGATTTAACATTTGTCAGCACAGTGGTTGTAGTCAATTAGGAGTTTGTGGTACCAAGGTTCTTCGATTTCAGATTTGAATCCCATCTTGGGCATGAACTTGATGGACATGAACAGGATACTATCTGTATTGCGATATTTTGGGTTAATATTAGATGGACATGAAGTGGAGATGAAGTGGACACTATCTGTATGACAATATTTTGGGTTGATATTAGATGGACATGAAGTGGACATGAAGTGGACTTTATCTGTATGACAATATTTTGGGTTGATACTAGATGGACATGAAGTGGACATGAAGTGGACACTATCTGTGTGACAATATTTTGGGTTGATATTAGATGGACATGAAGAGGATACTCTCTCGATGCCAATTATTAGATGAATGGATGACATTATTTTGGGTGGGTATTAGAGGGATACCTTCAGGACACTATCTGGATGGATATTAAGAGGGATACCTTCAGGACACTATCTGGATGGATATTAAGAGGGATACCTTCAGGACACTATCTGGATGGATATTAAGAGGGACCTTCAGGACACTATCTGGATGGATATTAAGAGGGATACCTTCAGGACACTATCTGGGTGGATGTTAATAGGGATACCTTCAGGACACTATCTGGATGGGTATTAAAAGGGATACCTTCAGGACACTATCTGGATGGATATAAAGAGGGATACCTTCAGGACACTATCTGGATGGATATTAAGAGGGATACCTTCAGGACACTATCTGGATGGATATTAAGAGGGATACCTTCAGGACACTATCTGGATGGATATTAAGAGGGATATCTTCAGGACACTATCTGGATGGATATTAATAGGGATACCTTCAGGACACTATCTGGATGGATATATTAAGAGGGATACCTTCAGGACACTATCTGGGTGGATGTTAATAGGGATACCTTCAGGACACTATCTGGGTGGATATTAAGAGGGATACCTTCAGGACACTATCTGGGTGGATGTTAATAGGGATACCTTCAGGACATTATCTGGGTGGATGTTAATAGGGATACCTTCAGGACACTATCTGGGTGGATATTAAGAGGGATACCTTCAGGACACTATCTGGGTGGATGTTAATAGGGATACCTTCAGGACACTATCTGGGTGGATATTAATAGGGATACCTTCAGGACACTATCTGGGTGGATATTAAGAGGGATACCTTCAGGACACTATCTGGATGACAAACGTTGTGGTGAATATTAGATGGACATGGGCAGGATAATATAATATGGATAACGATTTTTGGGTAAAAATTTTTGGCGGATATTAGGAAGAAACCAATTGGATACTGATAGCAAAATAAGTGATGTGATAGGTACCAATTTTGATAGATATAGAGGTATCTTAATTATTGTTCATTTTGGTATCAACATGATAAGCTTTTTCTGGTGGATACTACTACGATACCAAAATGGATACTAATTCGATATCATTTGGATGTCAATTATGTTTCAATTCGACTGGCCATCACCTTGACACTGAACTTTAGACCCCTTCGATATTGAGAGGTGAGCTGTATTCGGACCGAAGAGCTGCCAATGCCTCCCTTTGTAATGGCTACTGTACCGTTGGTACCGTCTCCCCAGTCGTCCAGCACCTCTATGTAAGAGATGACGTGTCCTTTGGGCGCTGCGCAGAATACTTGAGCATTCCGGTGTATATATGTTCCTTCATCTGTTCGTAGATTACTTCATCGCCTGGTCCAGGTTGTCCTTTTATCAAGGTGCTCGGCATCCTGGAAACCGGTCAATATATGTCTAAGAACTCGGTTACGACCAAAGATATTGGTATGATTAGATCCTACTGTCACGACTGCAAATTAAGCGTCGTTTCCAACCATTTAAGGATCCACTAAAAATTAACTTAAGAAAGTTGAAACGCTGAAAAGCAATGGGACTGTTTATATCCACTCATCGTCGACGTAAGGCACGAAAAAGACCTACGTCATTGTTTCCGCCCATCTCCCGAGACATCATCTGCTTCTGTTGTTTACATTTGTTCTTGGCCAAAGCTTGGCCAAGGCCCTATTTAGTTATGCACGACGGGAAATTAATCATATTCTTAAGTGGTTGTAAACGACGCTTTATGATCGTAGTTTGAGTACGTGGATCAACATTGTACATATTTATAATTTGAGTATTAAACAATGGAAACTATAATAGCTTTGCAACAGGTACTGCTTAACAAATGAAAATTAGCAAGTTACACTATGATAAGATTTAGAAGAAAAAACAAAAACACTTATGGCTGACCAATGCACATTGAATGCCCACAGGGATCTAGCGTACATTAATAAATAATACAGTGAATATTTTATACAACAATAATAATGCGGGCTAGATCTACAGCTTTTCTCAAAACATTATGTAGAATTAATTGCTTTTCGATAAAATTAGACAATTTCAATAATGATTTACCCGGTATAATATGCATAGACAAAATCTGTTTTGGGGAATATTTGTAGATCTTAGTCATGTCGAATCATGTAATGCAATATTCCAGAATGTTCATGCAGAATGTTATGTTATTTGTATCGAGCAGCAATGTGGACGACCGTGGCTTTCTAATATAACTAGTTAGTACTGAATGATGGTAAGTTTGCCCTAGGCAGGGAAACATTGAACATCTTTTAAACTTATGTTCAAAGGAGATTAAAACGGAATTAATGTTTTGTTAAATTTTTAAAGTACAGTGCAGAACACGTTAATATAGTCCAAAAAGCTAATAAAATTCCGATTATTTAAAATTTATGAAATCCACAATATTTAACATTATCACAAGATTACATAAAAATGAACACACCGCAAATATTAGTAAGGGAAGTGGATTTAACATTTCTGTTAAATAACAAACAAACAAACAAGCAAACAATCAAACAAACAAACAAAAGTACAAGTTAACAGCATAGTGTATTGACGAAGTATAGTAATAAAATTCCATTACAAAACTTGAAATGTGATAAATGCGGCTATCAAAACGAATGTACCTTTGATGCCGGCCCGGATATACGGCACCCACAATTAATTAACGTGCAACCCCTTAACAGTGAATTCACATTTACGATGGGCAATTCATTAAAAGTGTTCATTTAACGTAATTACCCACCACTCCTATAACCATACACTGTCCACTGTGTCCGTTGACAAAGCTTAAGAGTCGATAAACTGATGGCTAATCGCAACCCAATAATCGATATGGTCGCTTAAACCGTATTGTGGGTCGTGAATGGCGGGATTAACAAATTAACATTCACGCCTGGGGTTGGATAATGTTTCGGGCTTTGTGATGTGTTGACTCGCTCGATGTGCTACAATCGAGGCTTTGGGTAATTGGGATAAATGAATAGATAGCGCAGTGACATAGGACGACGAGAGAGCGATGACGTATGTCTGCATGGAGTGGTCCCATAGATAGCGCAGTGACATAGGACGACGAGAGAGCGATGACGTATGTCTGCATGGAGTGGTCCCATAGATAGCGCAGTGACATAGGACGACGAGAGAGCGATGACGTATGTCTGCATGGAGTGGTCCCATAGATAGCGCAGTGACATAGGACGACGAGAGAGCGATGACGTATGTCTGCATGGAGTGGTCCCATAGATAGCGCAGTGACATAGGACGACGAGAGAGCGATGACGTATGTCTGCATGGAGTGGTCCCATAGATAGCGCAGTGACATAGGACGACGAGAGAGCGATGACGTATGTCTGCATGGAGTGGTCCCATAGATAGCGCAGTGCCATAGGACGACGAGAGAGCGATGACGTATGTCTGCATGGAGTGGTCCCATAGATAGCGCAGTGACATAGGACGACGAGAGAGCGATGACGTATGTCTGCATGGAGTGGTCCCATAGATAGCGCAGTGACATAGGACGACGAGAGAGCGATGACGTATGTCTGCATGGAGTGGTCCCATAGATAGCGCAGTGACATAGGACGACGAGAGAGCGATGACGTATGTCTGCATGGAGTGGTCCCATAGATAGCGCAGTGACATAGGACGACGAGAGAGCGATGACGTATGTCTGCATGGAGTGGTCCCATAGATAGCGCAGTGACATAGGACGACGAGAGAGCGATGACGTATGTCTGCATGGAGTGGTCCCATAGATAGCGCAGTGCCATAGGACGACGAGAGAGCGATGACGTATGTCTGCATGGAGTGGTCCCATAGATAGCGCAGTGACATAGGACGACGAGAGAGCGAGGACGTATGTCTGCATGGAGTGGTCCCATAGATAGCGCAGTGACATAGGACGACGAGAGAGCGATGACGTATGTCTGCATGGAGTGGTCCCATAGATAGCGCAGTGACATAGGACGACGAGAGAGCGAGGACGTATGTCTGCATGGAGTGGTCCCAAAGATAGCGCAGTGACAGGACGACGAGAGAGCGATGACGTATGTCTGCATGGAGTGGTCCCAAAGATAGCGCAGTGACATAGGACGACGAGAGAGCGATGACGTATGTCTGCATGGAGTGGTCCCATAGATAGCGCAGTGCCATAGGACGACGAGAGAGCGAGGACGTATGTCTGCATGGAGTGGTCCCAAAGATAGCGCAGTGACAGGACGACGAGAGAGCGATGACGTATGTCTGCATGGAGTGGTCCCAAAGATAGCGCAGTGACATAGGACGACGAGAGAGCGATGACGTATGTCTGCATGGAGTGGTCCCAAAGATAGCGCAGTGACATAGGACGACGAGAGAGCGATGACGTATGTCTGCATGGAGTGGTCCCAAAGATAGCGCAGTGACATAGGACGACGAGAGAGCGATGACGTATGTCTGCATGGAGTGGTCCCATAGATAGCGCAGTGACATAGGACGACGAGAGAGCGATGACGTATGTCTGCATGGAGTGGTCCCAAAGATAGCGCAGTGACATAGGACGACGAGAGAGCGATGACGTATGTCTGCATGGAGTGGTCCCAAAGATAGCGCAGTGCCATAGGACGACGAGAGAGCGATGACGTATGTCTGCATGGAGTGGTCCCATAGATAGAGCAGTGACATAGGACGACGAGAGAGCGAGGACGTATGTCTGCATGGAGTGGTCCCATAGATAGCGCAGTGCCATAGGACGACGAGAGAGCGGTGACGTATGTCTGCATTGAGTGGTCCCATAGATAGCGCAGTGACATAGGACGACGAGAGAGCGGTGACGTATGTCTGCATGGAGTGGTCTCATAGATAGCGCAGTGACATAGGACGACGAGAGAGCGATGACGTATGTCTGCATGGAGTGGTCCCATAGATAGCGCAGTGACATAGGACGACGAGAGAGCGATGACGTATGTCTGCATGGAGTGGTCCCATAGATAGCGCAGTGCCATAGGACGACGAGAGAGCGATGACGTATGTCTGCATGGTGTGGTCCCATAGATAGCGCAGTGCCATAGGACGACGAGAGAGCGATGACGTATGTCTGCATGGAGTGGTCCCATAGATAGCGCAGTGACATAGGACGACGAGAGAGCGATGACGTATGTCTGCATGGAGTGGTCCCATAGATAGCGCAGTGACATAGGACGACGAGAGAGCGATGATGTATGTCTGCATGGAGTGGTCCCATAGATAGCGCAGTGACATAGGACGACGAGAGAGCGATGACGTATGTCTGCATGGAGTGGTCCCATAGATAGCGCAGTGACATAGGACGACGAGAGAGCGATGACGTATGTCTGCATGGAGTGGTCCCATAGATAGCACAGTGACATAGGACGACCAGAGAGCGATGACGTATGTCTGCATGGCGCAGTGACATAGGACGACGAGAGAGCGATGACGTATGTCTGCATGGCGCAGTGACATAGGACGACGAGAGAGCGATGACGTATGTCTGCATGGAGTGGTCCCATAGATAGCGCAGTGACATAGGACGACGAGAGAGCGATGACGTATGTCTGCATGGAGTGGTCCCATAGATAGCGCAGTGACATAGGACGACGAGAGAGCGATGACGTATGTCTGCATGGAGTGGTCCCATAGATAGCGCAGTGACATAGGACGACGAGAGAGCGATGACGTATGTCTGCATGGAGTGGTCCCATAGATAGCGCAGTGACATAGGACGACGAGAGAGCGATGACGTATGTCTGCATGGAGTGGTCCCATAGATAGCGCAGTGACATAGGACGACGAGAGAGCGATGACGTATGTCTGCATGGAGTGGTCCCATAGATAGCGCAGTGACATAGGACGACGAGAGAGCGATGACGTATGTCTGCATGGAGTGGTCCCATAGATAGCGCAGTGACATAGGACGACGAGAGAGCGATGACGTATGTCTGCATGGAGTGGTCCCATAGATAGCGCAGTGCCATAGGACGACGAGAGAGCGATGACGTATGTCTGCATGGAGTGGTCCCATAGATAGCGCAGTGACATAGGACGACGAGAGAGCGATGACGTATGTCTGCATGGTGTGGTCCCATAGATAGCGCAGTGACATAGGACGACGAGAGAGCGATGACGTATGTCTGCATGGAGTGGTCCCATAGATAGCGCAGTGACATAGGACGACGAGAGAGCGATGACGTTTGTCTGCATGGAGTGGTCCCATAGATGGCGCAGTGACATAGGACGACGAGAGAGCGATGACGTATGTCTGCATGGAGTGGTCCCATAGATAGCGCAGTGCCATAGGACGACGAGAGAGCGATGACGTATGTCTGCATGGAGTGGTCCCATAGATAGCGCAGTGCCATAGGACGACGAGAGAGCGATGACGTATGTCTGCATGGAGTGGTCCCATAGATAGCGCAGTGCCATAGGACGACGAGAGAGCGATGACGTATGTCTGCATGGAGTGGTCCCATAGATAGCGCAGTGACATAGGACGACGAGAGAGCGATGACGTATGTCTGCATGGCGCAGTGCCATAGGACGACGAGAGAGCGATGACGTATGTCTGCATGGAGTGGTCCCATAGATAGCGCAGTGCCATAGGACGACGAGAGAGCGATGACGTATGTCTGCATGGAGTGGTCCCATAGATAGCGCAGTGCCATAGGACGACGAGAGAGCGATGACGTATGTCTGCATGGAGTGGTCCCATAGATAGCGCAGTGACATAGGACGACGAGAGAGCGATGACGTTTGTCTGCATGGAGTGGTCCCATAGATGGCGCAGTGACATAGGACGACGAGAGAGCGATGACGTATGTCTGCATGGAGTGGTCCCATAGATAGCGCAGTGACATAGGACGACGAGAGAGCGATGACGTATGTCTGCATGGAGTGGTCCCATAGATAGCGCAGTGCCATAGGACGACGAGAGAGCGATGACGTATGTCTGCATGGAGTGGTCCCATAGATAGCGCAGTGACATAGGACGACGAGAGAGCGATGACGTATGTCTGCATGGAGTGGTCCCATAGATAGCGCAGTGCCATAGGACGACGAGAGAGCGATGACGTATGTCTGCATGGAGTGGTCCCATAGATAGCGCAGTGACATAGGACGACGAGAGAGCGATGACGTATGTCTGCATCGCGCAGTGACATAGGACGACGAGAGAGCGATGACGTATGTCTGCATGGAGTGGTCCCATAGATAGCGCAGTGACATAGGACGACGAGAGAGCGATGACGTATGTCTGCATGGAGTGGTCCCATAGATAGCGCAGTGACATAGGACGACGAGAGAGCGATGACGTATGTCTGCATGGAGTGGTCCCATAGATAGCGCAGTGACATAGGACGACGAGAGAGCGATGACGTATGTCTGCATGGAGTGGTCCCATAGATAGCGCAGTGACATAGGACGACGAGAGAGCGATGACGTATGTCTGCATGGAGTGGTCCCATAGATAGCGCAGTGACATAGGACGACGAGAGAGCGATGACGTATGTCTGCATGGAGTGGTCCCATAGATAGCGCAGTGACATAGGACGACGAGAGAGCGATGACGTATGTCTGCATGGAGTGGTCCCATAGATAGCGCAGTGCCATAGGACGACGAGAGAGCGATGACGTATGTCTGCATGGAGTGGTCCCATAGATAGCGCAGTGACATAGGACGACGAGAGAGCGATGACGTATGTCTGCATGGAGTGGTCCCATAGATAGCGCAGTGACATAGGACGACGAGAGAGCGATGACGTATGTCTGCATGGAGTGGTCCCATAGATAGCGCAGTGACATAGGACGACGAGAGAGCGATGACGTATGTCTGCATGGCGCAGTGACATAGGACGACGAGAGAGCGATGACGTATGTCTGCATGGCGCAGTGCCATAGGACGACGAGAGAGCGATGACGTATGTCTGCATGGCGCAGTGCCATAGGACGACGAGAGAGCGATGACGTATGTCTGCATGGCGCAGTGCCATAGGACGACGAGAGAGCGATGACGTATGTCTGCATGGAGTGGTCCCATAGATAGCGCAGTGCCATAGGACGACGAGAGAGCGATGACGTATGTCTGCATGGAGTGGTCCCATAGATAGCGCAGTGACATAGGACGACGAGAGAGCGATGACGTATGTCTGCATGACGCAGTGCCATAGGACGACGAGAGAGCGATGACGTATGTCTGCATGGAGTGCCCCTCCCCCATTATACCTCACGAGCCACATTGCATTGTTTTAATGGAGAAGATTTTTATTTAAATAATAATCAATAAAATTACACACTGTCTTTAACATTACTTGATTTATTGAAATTATGACAAAACGTCAAAGATACAGGGCCCAGATTCACAAAAGTGCCTAGTGCTAAGACGTCCTAGTTTAGGCAAATCTTAGTGATATAAATCACGCATATGTCGCTCTGCAATGCAATAAAGATACAATATAGTAAAATAACATCAATTTAACTAATAATATTGTATTTGTGAATGTTTAGTAATACCCAAGGATGATTTATCTTGATTTATCTAGATAGGATTTGCCTAACTTAGGACAACTTAGAGTTAGGCACCTTTGTGAATCCAGGCCCAGCTATTTAATAAGAAAAACCCATTATATAATATAATTGAGTATTTATTAAAGTCCTTCTATGCAGTCACAAATACTGCCTGCCCTAGTCGTCTTCATTATCTTACTATTCAAGCACCCCGAAGAATTGTGACCCGACGTGTTCAGAGGCGGAAGTTAGGTAGGATTTCGGATGGTAAACACCTAAGCTCTGAACATAAAACAATTAAAACATCATTGTTACAAAATGGATATTGGCATAGGGCTATAACTCAAACTTTACGCGAGAATAATGTGTCAAAAACTTCAAAACCGTCGGAGGTAGAAGGACGAGGAGCTGTTGCCCAGGCCTACTTACCCTATGTGGAAAATGTAACTGACCGTATTGGGAGGTTGTTACGTAAATACCAGATTAAGACAATTTTTTCAGCATACAGGAAGATATCAACAATGCTCAATCAAGCCAAAGATAAACTTCCGCCTCTGAACACGTCGGGTGTGTACCAGATCCCGTGTGGCGCGTGCGATAAAGTGTACATAGGCCAGACAGGGCGTTCAATTTCAACGAGATTGAAAGAACACATTAGCCACACAAAACTGGGCCACATAGATAAGTCGGCAATAGCAGAACATAGCTTCAACGAAGGTCATCGCATTAATTTCGAAGAGACAAGAGCTTTAGCTGTAACAACGCATTATCGGTCCCGTCTGGTCCGGGAAGCAATTTAAATTGAAAAGCAGAAAGCACCCATATAATTTCAATCGGGACGATGGACTGAAGTTGAGCCGCATTTGGAGACCTACTATACATCGCAGCAACAACGCGCGGAAACACGGCAAGCGCTATCGTATATGACGTCAGGAGATAACGACGAAGTCGAACCGGTAGAACAGGCGCGGGGTGGCTCACAGAGGAGAACGATACGCGGGAAACAATGGGGCTTGTCGCAGTCACAGAGTGAAGCTGGACCGAGTAGGTTTCATTCTGTGACTTCTTCAGGTCTTAGCTCTGAAGATGGGTAGTGTAACCTGCCCGAAACGTCAGCTTTTAAGCAATAATCGACGCGGCTATACCCGAAAGCCAAGTTTAGTGATGAGTTGCAGTCAAATACGCAGGAATCCATTTTTAACGCTTTTCATAGACCACTTACAAATTGTCTAGGACTCTTTGTATGATTAGCACCATGGTTCTCTATATCTGCATGCACAAAAAGACACACAATTGAAAAATGTAGAAACAATTGGCTAGGTATAGATCTTTTGTGAATCAATTACAAGAAATACAATACATTTTTAATTGTTGTGTATTGTAGTTCTTGAAGATTTAGGAGACCGTGATGAGATAAGAATCATACGAAGTGTCCTAGATTATTTTTTTATAGTCTGTTGATTAGCGATGTTGGTAGCCAACCTTTTCGAAGTGTTAAGAACAGAAAAATGTACATTCGTTGTATGATAACAATGGAAATAAATCTGTCACTATATGCTACCTCAGCTAGTTTGATAATTACCTGAATATGATCATAAACGCAGTTATACAGATTCCATAAATCTAACAGTTTTTGTTCCCAGGGTGGTCGTCAGGTAGAATATCTCGTCTTGGCACAGCGTTTAGAGTATTCTGTAGTCATGCCAAGTTGTGTGCGTTTATCATATTACGAGGTTCTCTCTCTCTCTCTCTCTCTCTCTCTCTCTCTCTCTCTCTCTCTCTCTCTCTCTCTCTCTCTCTCTCTCTCTCTCTATTATTAGAATTAATATTAGAATAAGCATAGTGTTAAAAGTACAATTTGCAATAGAATTTTAGCTTGTGAACTCGTTTTTTTCTCTTCTTCTTTCTTTTGTTCAATAGAATTAGTGATGCCTTCTGCATAACATCTGTAAGATAAAATATGTATACAAAGTGTATTTTATACTAGTTTATAATGGTATTATTGCCAATTCAATATGTATTATCTCACATTCATATATTTCATGTTCATATGTTTATGGTGTCTGTAAAATATATGTAATGAAGAGGTTGGCTACACTCAAAGGGGCTTAATAGCCCTACGTAGCACGCCTTAAAGCCAATAAATATCAAATATCTCTCGCCATTCCTCTCGCTGTATTTGTACACGCTTTTATGTGTTGTCAATAAGGAAGAAGTATGGATTATTCTTATGACGTAACCCTGCAAGCTGACCCGTGTGTCACAGGCCCCGAGCCGCCACTGTCTTTGAGTTTCCTGAGCAGCAACAAATAATTGATTAGTCAAACAGAAAAATTAATTTTTGACTACTGATTAGCGTTATTCTGTTCGCTTTTATGTTATGATAAAGTAATTGCCATTTATCGTACCACGATAATTACTGATTGTATGAGTAATGGCATAAAATACATTCTTTGTTCTAGTATGTCAGTTTTAATGCATGTATTTCTATATTCATAGCGAGGTCATGGAAAATTGGACACAAAACTTTCTATGGCTTCAGCCATAAACCACAATCGCTTTGTCAAGTTTCTTGTTTTTAAGTAACAGCTATTTGTTTTTATCATGAACATATTATGGGTGCGGACCGTAAGCGCGACCAAACCGACCAATGACAATGAAACTAACAATGACCCGGGCATCCGGTCGCTTTGCGGTACATGCACATGTATAAAGGTGGCCGCGACAACTATGAAAAATACTGCGACATAATTTTTGAGATTGAACTTATTTATTTTAGTTCTGACCACGCACGTAATAAATTTCAATTGCCACAATATGGCAATGTTACCACGCACATGTTAAACATAAACTTTTGATTTTTAAAGTGTTTGTAACTGTTCATGATCAAGATCTTAAAATTAATACGTCATTATCCAAATTATGATTCTTGTTTCTTCACGTCTTTCTTCAGTACTGTCTATACCATATGAAGTGACTGAAACAAGACCATACGATCTGTTTTTCGAATCAAGAAATTAAAAACGTTACAAAATTTTGTAATTACTTAAAAGGTGACCTTTTTAACTGACAAATATCGAACCTGGTGAACTGAGGCATTATTCTCGTATCCATGAGGATTATAGAATGCTGACAGTCAAAGAGACAGACAGACAGACAGATTGGAAAGAAAGAGCCAGTTGCCTCTCATTGGAGGTCTTGCCTTGCCTACTTTGATTGCTCGTAAACCCCGACTGACACTGCAGTATACGTGGACGTGTACGTGAACACGCGAGCACGTACACGTTTGACGGAGTTATTCGGCTACGTGGGTTTGGAGCAAATACTTGGTACACACAGCTGACTCCCCAGATGTTTGCCGACACAGGAACCTGGTGGAGTGAACTGCCAGTTTCCCTTCTAACCAGTGAAAAAACGTTCCTTGACATGAGTGATCTGAAGAGTTTTTTAATTGTGACACAGTGACAGTAGTATTGTATTGTCCTACTGTGACAGTAGTATTGTATTGTCCTACTGTGATGTCAGGCTAGTGTTCCTGTCAGGAAGGTTCGTGCCGCCCTCAGATCGCCAGTGACAGTAGTATTGTATTGTCCTACTGTGATGTCAGGCTAGTGTTCCTGTCAGGAAGGTTCGTGCCGCCCTCAGATCGCCAGTGACAGTAGTATTGTATTGTCCTACTGTGATGTCAGGCTAGTGTTCCTGTCAGGAAGGTTCGTGCCGCCCTCAGATCGCCAGTGACAGTAGTATTGTATTGTCCTACTGTGATGTCAGGCTAGTGTTCCTGTCAGGAAGGTTCGTGCCGCCCTCAGATCGCCAGTGACAGTAGTATTGTATTGTCCTACTGTGACAGTAGTATTGTACTGTCCTACTGTGACAGTAGTATTGTACTGTCCTACTGTGATGTTAGGCTAGTGTTCCTGTCAGGAAGGTTCGTGCCGCCCTCAGATCGCTATCTACCACCCCTTGCATGCACAATATGTCAACGCATGTCACTAGATGCCTGGCGTTCCTTCATACATTCGTAAAGGAGGCAAGATCATCAATAGTCATGCTTTTTACATCGTACATTACCTTATCAATCAGTAATTGGGGCATCCGCATACATGTATTGATTTAATTATAAATTAAATTCCAACAGACCGAACACGTCAATAAGTTACATTTTAATATTATTGTATATGACACCACTATTCTTAGGTTGCATGTACGGCGGCCACATTAGTAACCAAACTTGGACGTTGCCATGGAGAAACAATAGGGAACACGCGTATGAAAATTTTAATCGATTTTTTAATACATTGTTTCTCATTTAATAATTTTGTGTCTTTGAATTTTGAAAAACGGATCAGCCTATACCTCAAAATAATTGGTTTAGTAACGATAAATAAAAGGGCGCGAAAAACGAGCCGCCGCCATGTAGAGTGGATTTGACGTCATAGTTTTGTTCTGCGTACGCTCACCGCCTCAGCGATTGGTCTGTTCTGCCACGTCTATAGAACCATTGGGTCACAGCCACCTGTACGCGTTTCAGATCCCCAGTTTAAACTTCAATAAATGCGACCACATTAAACCTATTTAAAAAATTCTTATTTACGTGCGACTTGCATTAATATACTTTTTGTATCTAATACTATTAAACTAAGTGTTTGGTTTAACAACAAAAATCGTACGCGTGTTGCCTATTAAAGCCTCTTTTAAGAGAACACAGAAATCCTGTTCTTAAAAATTCACGCTGTTTGTTATTTAAAATCGGTATGTGTGGTTATTTTATTTGTTATTAGTTACGTTTACTTTTAAATACTAAATTATGAATATTTAATAAATTTGAATAAAATGCGCCAACAATATAGGATCTCATCAATGGTGTCGCAATCATGGGCGTTGTTACGTCACGTTGGAAACTATTGTTTTCACTTCCAGTATAGCCTAAAGTCTCATCAAAAACATAAGTATCATATTGAATATATGCGCACAAACAACAATTATACACTAACGACTATATACCATAATTGTCAACAATGCTTTCAATGAATAGAAACACTGTTATCGATTGTAATGAACGAATGTCTTCCCAATACAACATTTGGACCTGTTCTTGCGCCAGCGATCTCACTCATTCAACGCGCGGCTACACCTGTAAGTCCCCCTCCCTCTCCCCTTCTGCCCCTCCCGGGCCGAGGAAGGAGTGTAAGACAATGATGTTGAAATCAGCTGTTAGCAGGCTGAGATTGATCGTGCTAATGATCAACCCTTCTGTAATTAGCCACGGAGATACGACGTGCCGGAGAGGAAGTGCCGAACGATGCCGAGCGATGCCGAGCGAACCCGAACCAAGGTGCCGACGTTATCACCGTCAATTATTTAACCATCTCGGTCTATCGTTTGTTAGAACAGACGTGTCTGTTAGGTTGTGTCCCTGTTCGTAATTAATTAACTAGGGGTAGACACAGTAGCGTAGCTATCGGGTGGCAGAGGGTGCAGTTGCACTCGGGCCTGGGCCCCCTCTCTAACTCCATGTTTGTCTCATTAATCGTTGTATGGTTTTAACCTGATAATGACAATTTTCTATTTTTGAAAAATTATTGAGGCTACCAATTTACAATTATTTCGCTCTCATTGGGCAAGAAAAATTTCTCATTAGACTTGACAGTTCAACATGCAAGAACTGACAGGCGAAAAGAGTTTCAACTAAGGAAAAATGTGAAGCTTGTACCCATAGTGGAACAAAAGACAGTAATCCCCCTATTCGATTCCACAGAAACGAGTCAAAGAGTTATCTTTGCTTGACTGCACTTACAAACGAAAATTTGGCTATTTTTTTTTTACTATAAATAGTTACCCAATTAGCTTTTCTTGGAATTGGATAAATTATTGACAAACAGACGGATTTGCCATGGTCACGAAATGCTATTTGGACTGATGGCTTCTCTTATAGGAGAGGGTTGGTCATCAATTCAGTATTCGTTGCTCCCTCATTGGGTGTGGGCGCGTGTGTGAACTCTAGTGTCACCGTTATATTTGTTGGGTTATTGTGTATGATTGTGTCGTGTGGTTTGATTTATGGAAATATAGTAGGCCTATTAGGCCTATATAAAGTGAGTTAAAATTTAAAGGGTTAGTCAGATGAAAAACTAAAACACTATCATTTTCATTTGTATATGTCCACCCTCAAATATGGAAAACATGACCAAAAGATACTATACTTTAAAAGCAGGCGGTTAAAAAATTAAAGAATACGTGATTTTTTGGCTTGTTGCTACCAATAGTCCAGCATCAAATGGAATCCTGTGCAATTTCGAGGAAAGAGTATAGCACCATATACTAATGTGTTCATAAGGTTTCACAGTATTTAGCGCACTTTGGTGCCAGAGCGATATCCGCGACTGGGGGCGGGGGCACTGCCCCCAATTTTGACTACGCATTGCATTGAATATCGCTCAATTACGGCCAAACGGTTGGTCTGACAACGAAAATGATGATTATTAAATATATTTGTGTGTAATTGATAAATATTTCCTTGTCACAATTATTCATGTACGGTACATAGTGCGAAAGTTATCGTCAATTAAGTATAAAATTAATATATTCTCAATATATAAAACCATGGGACAACCATATATTATCAAAACATTACAAACACATTCATACACGTATAGAAATGTCAGAGTGTTGCCATATCGGTGATTTTTTTTCATAATTTTATCTTCAAGCGATTGGTATTAGTGAAGTATTAAAGACAAGAATGCGTGGGGCTTTTGTGCGCCCGCTAAACACAGGTGTAGTGCATAGAAGCATTGGCAATCATAATATTGTACAATTTCGAAAGAAAAGTACACTTATATCTTCGTTTTAGCTTGTAAAATAATAATTTGGATGGTGCCAAGCTCCCAAATTAGGCGTTTACAAGTTATACATAAAAAACAAAATGGCCGACTCGCATGAGGTTTTGCCTATTTATCTTCACAATCGTGCATTTTTTGGCAAAACTTAATATGACAAAAATTGTTTCTAGTAAAATTCTACACACATATGATACTTGGATATTTGCATAGGAAGTACTACTTACGTACAAATTTAATTTTTGTATGTGTGCATCTGAACTCAAATGTACAAAACTTGGCTCCCGTTCGCTTCTTGATGAAGCAACTGTGACCTACGGGAGTGTTCTTAATATCTTCTTTTAAGCTCATCAAATAATAATATTGATGGTGCCAAGCTCCAATGATAGGCGTTTACGTGTTGCATGTGAAAAACAAAATGGCTGTCACTTCAGGTGGTTTTGGCAATTTATCTTCATAACCGTACTATTTATGACAAAATCTAACATGACAAAAAATATTCCTTGTAAAACCCTACATACAATTCATATTCAGGTATTTTCATATGATTTACCATTTACCTACAAATTTAGATTTGTGTATGTTAATCTGTACTCAAATGTACAAGCATTGGCTCCCCTGGGCTACTTGATGAAGCAAGTATGGACTATGAGAGTGGGCTAAATCTCTTCCTTTTAGCTTATAGAACAATAATTTTGATGGTGCGAAACTCAAGTACTAGGCGTTCAAGAGAAACACGTAAAAAAAAAAAAACATTTGAGTACTAATTAACATGAAGAAATTTAATTTTTAGGTTAATGGTAAGTCCTATAAAAATATGTAAATATCATTTGTGTGTACAATTTTACAAGAAATAATTTTTGTCACATTACATTTTGTCATAAAACGTACGGTTATGTCGGTAAATTGGAAAAACTACCTATAGTGGTGGCCATTTTGTATTTTACGTGTAACTTGATAATGCCCCATATTTAAGGTAGGCACCATCACAATTATTACTTTATAAGCTATAAAGAAGAGACTGAGCCCACTCCTATACTTGCTTCATCAAACAACCGACGAATGTACATCTGAATACACCCTATTAGCGGGCATTTTGTTTTTTGCGTGTTTCTCTTGAACGCCTAGTACTTGAGTTTCGCACCATCAAAATTATTATTCTACAAGCTAAAAGGAAGAGATTTAGCCCACTCTCATAGTCCATACTTGCTTCATCAAGTAGCCCAGGGGAGCCAATGCTTGTACATTTGAGTACAGATTAACATACACAAATCTAAATTTGTAGGTAAATGGTAAATCATATGAAAATACCTGAATATGAATTGTATGTAGGGTTTTACAAGGAATATTTTTTGTCATGTTAGATTTTGTCATAAATAGTACGGTTATGAAGATAAATTGCCAAAACCACCTGAAGTGACAGCCATTTTGTTTTTCACATGCAACACGTAAACGCCTATCATTGGAGCTTGGCACCATCAATATTATTATTTGATGAGCTTAAAAGAAGATATTAAGAACACTCCCGTAGGTCACAGTTGCTTCATCAAGAAGCGAACGGGAGCCAAGTTTTGTACATTTGAGTTCAGATGCACACATACAAAAATTAAATTTGTACGTAAGTAGTACTTCCTATGCAAATATCCAAGTATCATATGTGTGTAGAATTTTACTAGAAACAATTTTTGTCATATTAAGTTTTGCCAAAAAATGCACGATTGTGAAGATAAATAGGCAAAACCTCATGCGAGTCGGCCATTTTGTTTTTTATGTATAACTTGTAAACGCCTAATTTGGGAGCTTGGCACCATCCAAATTATTATTTTACAAGCTAAAACGAAGATATAAGTGTACTTTTCTTTCGAAATTGTACAATATTATGATTGCCAATGCTTCTATGCACTACACCTGTGTTTAGCGGGCGCACAAAAGCCCCACGCATTCTTGTCTTTAATACTTCACTAATACCAATCGCTTGAAGATAAAATTATGAAAAAAAATCACCGATATGGCAACACTCTGACATTTCTATACGTGTATGAATGTGTTTGTAATGTTTTGATAATATATGGTTGTCCCATGGTTTTATATATTGAGAATATATTAATTTTATACTTAATTGACGATAACTTTCGCACTATGTACCGTACATGAATAATTGTGACAAGGAAATATTTATCAATTACACACAAATATATTTAATAATCATCATTTTCGTTGTCAGACCAACCGTTTGGCCGTAATTGAGCGATATTCAATGCAATGCGTAGTCAAAATTGGGGGCAGTGCCCCCGCCCCCAGTCGCGGATATCGCTCTGGCACCAAAGTGCGCTAAATACTGTGAAACCTTATGAACACATTAGTATATGGTGCTATACTCTTTCCTCGAAATTGCACAGGACTATGATTGTCGACACTTTGATGCTGGACTACAAGTAGCACCGAGCAACTTTTCTCATGGTTTAATTCCCATGTACAAAAAATGTTGCCTCGAGAAAGTAAAACCACCGCTAAAATAGGGCACTTATCAAAAATCGATCAAGAGGTCGTTTCTCTACCGATAACATGCTTCTTAGTACGAACGTGCACTTTTACAAAATGCCCTGCAATTAATTTTCTTGTGACTTGATGTGAAGAAAAGTTGCAATCTGTTTTGAGCGGTTTACTGTCCGCAGTCGCCGAGTGTTTCGCGGAGCGCTGGCTTGACTCGTATTACACAATGAGTGCTCTGTCTAACAAACAGGCGTTAGCGACCTCAGAACCGATACAGCTGTACTACGCTTTAAAAGAAAAATGCAGCAGAGCTTGCGAAGTGAATCTTATAGAAAAGCTAAATGTTAACTATTTTTTTTCTTGCATTGAAGCAACCTATATCAATTTTATTTCACACATAACTGAATTTCATACACTAATGACTCATTGGTGATTTTTTAGTTTATCACCTGACTAATCCTTTAATGGGGATTTCAGCCACAAGACCGAACCCGTATCGGGTGACGTCACAGACAAAACGAAACCAGCGCTGTAGGCCAAACGAAGCTTCGTTGACCGGTGGGACATTTTTATTTGACTTACGCAAAAGCTTCAGCGTCTAATGACTCGACATGTATGTTTGGGTTTAGTAGCAACCTATATCAATTTTATTTCACACATAACTGAATTTCATGCACTTATGACTCATTGGTGATTTTTTAGTTTATCATCTGACTAATCCTTTAAGTTTCCAACATGAACTGAACGTGTACAAACAATAAACATGACAGTGGCGCCATGAAAAGGCAGAAAAAAAGAAAGTGATGAATCAAACAGCTACCAAAACTTGACACATTCCATCAGGCAGTGCAACTGACCAAACCGTACGTGAAGATGCAACAGACTCATTACTCAATAGCTATAGCCGATCCTGAACATTATCAAGAGCAACAGCAACTTAGTTGAAGAGTTACACAATGATGATTTCTCGGTACAAGAACCAACTGATATCCCTGAGCAGACCAATACCGATAACACCGATACTGACTCCTGACAAGGCCAACGTCGTGTCCAGTTTGCACCCGGGCCCGTAAAGGCGTAGCTACGCCACTGAGTAGACAACGTGCCCTTGCGGAGTGATTAGCTCTCCTCATAGCTTCGATGCGTTTCAATCATGATGCGCCCTAGTCTCTCTGAAAAACACTTTCATTTTTTTTTTGCTATAACTATTTTGTTCTCGTATTTCCACCTCAAACCTTTAAATTTAGAATCAAAACATAAACTATTGGCTTCGCTATCATATCGTTATAACCTCCATACACGTGTGTCAGCGAGTGTACGTGCAATGTATGAGTGTGACCCGGTATGGGGGACCGAGTACACTTGACTAAAACAACGTCAGCACCCCCACGGAACACGCTACGCATCAACCGCGCCGTGTCAGCGAGTGAACGTGCAATGTATGAGTATGACCCGGTATGGGGGACCGAGTACACTTGACTAAAACAACGTCAGCACCCCCACGCAACACGCTACGCATCAACCGCGCCGTGTCAGCGAGTGTACGTGCAATGTATGAGTATGACCCGGTATGGGGGACCGAGTACACTTGACTAAAACAACGTCAGCACCCCCACGCAACACGCTACGCATCAACCGCGCCGTGTCAGCGAGTGTACGTGCAATGTATGAGTATGACCCGGTATGGGGGACCGAGTACACTTGACTAAAACAACGTCAGCACCCCCACGCAACACGCAACACGCTACGCATCAACCGCGCCGTGTCAGCGAGTGTACGTGCAATGTATGAGTATGACCCGGTATGGGGGACCGAGTACACTTGACTTAAACAACGTCAGCACCCCCACGCAACACGCAACACGCTACGCATCAACCGCGCCGTGTCAGCGAGTGTACGTGTAATGTATGAGTATGACCCGGTATGGGGGACCGAGTACACTTGACTTAAACAACGTCAGCACCCCCACGCAACACGCAACACGCTACGCATCAACCGCGCCGTGTCAGCGAGTGTACGTGTAATGTGTGAGTATGACCCGGTATGGGGGACCGAGTACACTTGACTAAAACAACGTCAGCACCCCAACGCAACACGCTACGCATCAACCGCCCCGTGTCAGCGAGTGTACGTGCAATGTATGAGTATGACCCGGTACGGGGGACCGAGTACACTTGACTAAAACAACGTCAGCACCCCCACGCAACACGCTGCGCATCAACCGCCCCGTGTCAGCGAGTGTACGTGCAATGTATGAGTATGACCCGGTATGGGGGACCGAGTACACTTGACTAAAACAACGTCAGCACCCCCACGCAACACGCTACGCATCAACCGCGCCGTGTCAGCGAGTGTACGTGCAATGTATGAGTATGACCCGGTATGGGGGACCGAGTACACTTGACTAAAACAACGTCAGCACCCCCACGCAACACGCTGCGCATCAACCGCCCCGTGTCAGCGAGTGTACGTGCAATGTATGAGTATGACCCGGTATGGGGGACCGAGTACACTTGACTTAAACAACGTCAGCACCCCCACGCAACACGCAACACGCTACGCATCAACCGCGCCGTGTCACCGAGTGTACGTGCAATGTATGAGTATGACCCGGTATGGGGGACCGAGTACACTTGACTAAAACAACGTCAGCACCCCCACGCAACACGCTACGCATCAACCGCGCCGTGTCAGCGAGTGTACGTGCAATGTATGAGTATGACCCGGTATGGGGGACCGAGTACACTTGACTAAAACAACGTCAGCACCCCTATGCAACACGCTACGCATCAACCGCGCCGTGTCAGCGAGTGTACGTGCAATGTATGAGTATGACCCGGTATGGGGGACCGAGTACACTTGACTAACACAACGTCAGCACCCCTATGCAACACGCTACGCATCAACCCCGCCGTGTCAGCGAGGTGTAGTCATCCCTTGGGACTCGTCTCGCTCCACATGCGAGCCTCGGGATCACAGCATTTGCTTTAATATGATACACGCGTGGTGGTATGGGAATAACGTATGGCGGCAATGGCGTTCACTGAATTCCGATCAAGAGGGGAACATTTGGTTTCTAGCGCCATATGATGTGGTTCAAAGGATTCCTCAGGCCTAGCCATAATATTGTTTGGAGAGATTCGAACCGCTATTTACATTTTCCATTCTGTGCGTTGACATTGTTTCATTTTGATGTTTTATTAAGTCATGTAGCCAAGAAAATCTCTAGCTGTAGCTATATTATAATACTTACGGGCACCCAGTAGGCTATGTTGGTGATGTAGTGAGTGCATGAGTGTAAATTCTTAGAAAGTCTGAGTTAAATATTTCCCAAATTCTGTCGGAGTAGCTTATCTAGAAGCACGATGATATTTTGCTTAGTTTTCATCCGGGATATTTTTTTATATATCAGTTTATAGCTATTCCAAACTCTTGTATAGTTTATCAGAGGTTGTAACTAAATTGATTATCGTTAATTTAACGTGAAATTTGATAACCAAGAGTGCCCTATTTATGCCATTATCTTATACTAGGCAAACGCTCTGTTTGACGCGTTGATAAGCGAGTGCGTCCATATCTACGAACGTTCTGGCGAAAAGATCTCAAGGCTAATAAAAACACCAATTAACAACAATTCAACAATGCGCATTACAAACATTTTTTCTAATTTCCATAGCTATTATACTTCCCGATATTGTTGAATGCAGTGCAATGTGCGTTGCTAAGAATTTTCGCTGTCATTCTGTCTAGTGGTTTCGCCGCGGTCCGCCACCGTTACTAACAGTTCTTGACAGCATTTGAAATGTAATTTCTGCCTCAAATACGTATCAGATCGCGTTTACATTAGTATATTCGTGACCGGACATTAATTTTCTATAAGATAATCACCTCACATTTTGCTGTTACTGTGTTTCAGAAAAATATTTTCGAGTAACTTTTGTGTATTTTTGACAATCTTTATCAGATCGCCATAAAATGAACATATTCGTGACCGGAAAAATATGTAAAAAAATATGGTTATCGCACATTTCGCCGCCATTTTGTTTCAGAAAAATATTTTGCAGTAACTATGGTGTAACTTTAACTTTTCGAACGATTTTGCCTCAAAACTATACACCTTCAATCTACATCGAGGCTTGTGGATGGCCCAAATTTCAAGTTGATCATTCAAGTTGAATATATTTAAAGATGTACATAGAACGTGTTTAATGTATACTTCAGTTTCACCTCATTTTTAGTGTTACAAAATGGGTATATTCTTGTTTAAAAATGTATCACGCTTCCCGGCCACTTAGATAAAATGACTAATGAGAGTACTAGTTTTTATTTGTGATAATTAATTACCTGTTCAAGTACACGTTTCACACGACCTTAGGTAAAAACGATGGGAAACATTGGTCCGAGAAAAACTCGGCGATCACTTTTGTTTTTCCGAAGCGCAACATATATCTCCACGTAAAGGGGCGGGACTGTACTAATCGAGTTACTTCATCTCGCAGCAACGTCAGCGTGGGCTGAGGTCCCTGGAGGAACCGTGTACTACGACAGCCGAGAGACAGATGTTACAATGATTACTTGGCGCCTGCTAGGCCACAGGGAGAGGCCGGTATATCGCATTAGTGTACGTCCTTCACTAACGCACTTTTACCTCTCCACTGTCTTTATCTTTCAAAACTCTACTACTCACTCAATTTATTCATGTTCGTGTACAGACTAATATGACATATATTGATCGTGTAGAAGTAGAGAGTATCAAAATTAAGTAATATTAAGATGACGACCTGTACATAACGACCTGTACATAACAACCAACCTGTACATAACACTACGACCAGGATTCCTCTCCACCCCACCTGGGTTGAATATGGCAATATCCTCCTACAGCAACCATGTAAATGCTGATGTCATTGATGAGTCAAGCATTCGCCAACCAAATGTCAGTATTTCAGTATTTTAAGAAGCCTCTCGCTGATTGGTTCCTACTTGGTTCCTACCCACTCATCTATGACGTCGGACCAGTCTCTTATGAACAGAGGCTCAATTCTCGAGCGTGTACGAGTCAACTCGCATTCGCAATGACGGTTTTAATAACTAACTTGTTTTCGATTTTTTTTACAATCTGGCATTACAATTTGGTATAATGTGGTATAAGTTACATGTTATCAATTTGGTATAATTATTCCGTCCTTCCACATGGGAGTTGTCTCCGTGGCTAGTTTATTGTTACCACGTTGCAGATGGCGTTCGGCTGAAGTATAACAATATTAAACAAATCTGTCTGTCTGTCTGCCTGGCTGCCTGTCTGTCTGTCTGTCTGTCTGTCTGTCTGTCTGTCTGTCTGTCTGTCTGTCTGTCTGTCTGTCTGTCTGTCTGTCTGTCTGTCTGTCTGTCTGTCTGTCTGTCTGTCTGTCTGTCTGTCTGTCTGTCTGTCTGTCTGTCTGTCTGTCTGTCTGTCTGTCTGTCTGTCTGTCTGTCTGTCTGTCTGTCTGTCTGTCTGTCTGTCTGTCTGTCTGTCTGTCTGTCTGTCTGTCTGTCTGTCTGTCTGTCTGTCTGTCTGTCTGTCTGTCTGTCTGTCTGTCTGTCTGTCTGTCTGTCTGTCTGTCTGTCTGTCTGTCTGTCTGTCTGTCTGTCTGTCTGACATGTCAAGATGCGACGTTACCACTATAGGCCATATCGTCTAGATGAACATAGTTACCAACCTATGGAAACCCACTGAAATAGCCTACGCTCCACGTAGCTTTATTTACACATTTACATTTCCGAGACGGTTTCCTTGAAATATCATATTATTCTAGGTTTGTTTGTAGTGTCTACGACCCAAACTGACTGTCGCTAATTTCCACAGCTTGCTCGATTGTCGTGCGCTGTGGGTCAAGGTCCGCTAGGCGGAGATCAAGTAGACCTTGCTGTGGGTCGTTATGATACTTGTTCTCGCACTGCATGGTTCCCCCGAGACGCCATCGTTAGCATAACCACTGCACAAATACACGGGGCGGTGATAATTCTAGCGTGATAACAGGGCGGTGGGGGAATGTATACACGCGCCCGCGCGCACATTCGAATATGCTCCGTCAATTTGTGTCTATAAACACAATTATACTGAATGGTGAGAGTTGGTGAGGGAAATTCATTTACGATGATTCTGTTGGGAGTCTGAGACGCGTTGCTTGACGAATGTGTTGCGGGGTTGGATGACGGCTGTATAACGTGTGATTCTATAGATGTAAATACAACCATCGAGTTATGTAGAACACGTATTGAGTGATGTGTAAATATATGTCTACGAGTTACGTTAGAAACTACAACCTTGTTGAAGTTCGCTTTGTATGGATTATTATGTTCCCATAATATTGATGAATAGTTACACATTTCAATGGTTTCATTTACCTAGTTGGAGATTCCATTGTTGTAAAGGAAACGTTACATTAATTGTGTCGGCTGTTATTGTATACCTCCAATTACTATAATATATTTAGTTTCGCATATTTATACATCTTGTCATATGTTTGTTTACATGTATTTTATGAAGCAATGAACCGCTAGCGGAGTAAGACTAGGTATTATGAAATTCGTATAAATATTTAGTAATCTAAAGTCACTTGTTTTATCCATGCCATCCAGGCTTCCCATTGGTTGTTGAGGTGGTGGTAACAAGTTAGTATTGGCTTCTAAATATTAATATTTATCTGAAGTTCATAATACCGGACCTTATTGGACTTCACGTGACCTTCAAACTAGTAATTATTAAGATTCGGAAAATATTAAGTAATATTTCTTAGGAGAGTTCTCATTGAACTATTTGTAGGTGCGCGCGCGGTGTAGAGTTAACAATTTAAGGGAACTAATTTAATGCACGTACTTTTCCGATAAGTTGTTCTTATTACTACTATTGGAAAACGCTTTGTGACGCGTTGATAAGCGAGCATGCGATTATTTGTTCAATATCTGAATTATGTTGTTTCATTTTTTACCCCCCGACGTCATAATATGATCTTAATTGTCGAGTACTTCGTTAAACCGCAATAGCCCAATTGAGACGGTTCAATGTTCCGCTCAATGTTCCTTGAATTCAAGAACAAAAAAGCATCACATAAAGTAGATTATTGTTGTGTTTTATTATCTATGTACATTTTGATGCTTTTTTGTCCTTGAATTCAAAGAACATTCGACGGAACATTGAACTGTTACAAACATTATTCTAATTTCCATAGCATCTAGGAAAACGCTCCGCGTTGACAGATGAGCGATTTTTTTTCAATGTATCGAATCAAATAAATCATTTGCATATCATATTACTCTTACAAAAAAAAAATTACCTTTATAATAAACATATGATTTTTTTACAAGATGGCGGATCAAGTTACAACCTTATAACTTAAGTATATTATTTCTTGATATGTTGCTAATAAATGCACGAAATATTATTTAAATCCGTTTAGAAGTTTTCTTTAAAGAAATTAAAACCTTCAAGTTGACGGATTTCCGCATAATTTCATTCGACCGTGGTCTACTCAATAGGCTCTAATTTATAAACTATTAAACCTATCAGTGTATGGAAAGTTCCATAACAGACTATATCTAAAATTTAATTTTAATTAATCATACAATAACCCGCTTTTAAATCATAATAAAAGCTTTTTAATTTGTCGCCCAAGTTCGTTGTTAACATTTGCATGTTTGCCGTGAAGGTCATTAAATATAACACGTCATTGTAGCCATTCTATGATAGCTATCAAAATTTTAAATACATAGTGAGAAAGGTCTGACTGCGTAAGCCATTTCGGCAGCATACTTTGTGCATCTTACTTCAATGGTCCGCAAATGCGAATCAAATCGGTGGAACACTGTAAAAACGAAGAAAATTACTGCCGTAAATAAACAATATTTGTTTATAACATGGCGGTTAAAGCTACAATTTTGAAACTGTTGTCGTGTGTTGGTACTATTATTGTGGACTCACATATAAAACATTATTTATATCGGTGTGTAAGTTTTAATTTAATTAAATAAATAAAAAAACATGTGTTTCAGTTGTTAATTTTTTGTAGGTTGGCATCTTACGTCAGTGTAGCCATTCTATGACAGCTATCGAGATTCCAAATAAAAATGCAAAGGTATTATTACGTACGCTATGTTTGGTGTATACTATGTGTATCTAACTACAATAGTCCGCAAATGCGAATCATATCGGTGGAACACTGTAAAAATGAAGAAATTATTGTTGTAAATAAACAATATTTTTTTATAACATGGCGGAGAAACTTACAGTTTTGAAACTTTTGTCAAGTGTTGGTATTGTTGATGTTAATCTACATGTGAAACAATATTAAAATCCGTTTGTAAGTTTTCATTTAATTAAATAAATAAACAATTTTTGTTTTTCAGTAATTCATTTTTTGTAGGTTGGCATCTTGACGAATTTTGCTGGTTATGTTAACAGCATCGAGTTTAGTAGTCATAAATGTTGACCGAAAATTTCAGCCAAATACGTCAAGCCGTTTGACCTGTGCGCGACGAACAAAATTTAGCGCACATACATACAGACATACACACACACACACAGACAAAGCGCCGATCGAGTTGTATGGAGAGATTCACTCCGCTTCGCTACGCTCATCTAACTAGGAAAACGCTCCGCGTTGCCAGATGAGCGATTTTTTTTAAGTAA
The DNA here is from genome assembly GCA_945910005.1 of Isoperla grammatica. NCBI lineage: Eukaryota > Metazoa > Arthropoda > Insecta > Plecoptera > Perlodidae > Isoperla > Isoperla grammatica. The sequence continues at coordinate 91,208,184 of OX246737.1, read as the reverse complement.
ATTAAACATATCATTTGCATATCATATTACTCTTACAACAACAAAAATACCTTTATAATATAGGCTCTAATTCATAAACTATTAAATCTATCAGTGTATGGAAAGTTCCATAATGTAGATACAGACTATATCTAAAGAGTAATATTAATAATTCATACAATAACCCGCTTTTAAATCATAATAAAAGCTTTTTAATTTGTCGACCAAGTTCGTTGTTTACATTTGCATGTTTGCCGTGAAGGTCATAAAACATAACTCGTCATTGTAGCCATTCTATGATAGCTATTAAAATTCCAAATACATAGTGAGAAAGGTCTGACTGCGTAAGCCATTTCGGCAGCATACTATGTGCATCTAACTTTAACGGTCCGCAAATGCGAAGCATATCGGTGGAACACTGTAAAAACGAAGAAAATTACTGCCGTAAATAAACAATATTTGTTTATAACATGGCGGTTAAAGCTACAATTTTGAAACTGTTGTCAAGTGTTGGTACTATTGATGTGGACCTACATATAAAACATCATTAATATCCGTGTGTAAGTTTTAATTAAAATAAATAAATAACAAAACACGTGTTTCAGTTGTTAATTTTTTGTAGGTTGGCATCTAATGTCATTGTAGCCATTCTATGACAGCTATCGAAATTCCAAATAACAGTGCAGTGGTATTGTTACGTACGCTATTTTTGGTGTATACTATGTGCATCTAATTGCAAAATTCCGCAAACAAATGAAGAAATTATTGTTGTAAATAAACAATATTTTTTTATAACATGGCGGATAAACGTACAATTTTGAAATTATTGTCAATTGTTGGTACTGTTGATATAAACCTACATGTGAAACATTATTTAAATCCGTTAGTAAGTTTTCATTTAATTAAATAAATAAACAAATTTTATTTTTCAGTAATTAATTTTTTGTAGGTTGGCATCTTGACGAATTTTGCTGGTTATGTTAACAGCATCGAGTTTAGTAGTTATGAACGTTGCCCGAAAATTTCAGCCAAATACGTCAAGCCGTTTGACCTGTGCGCGACGAACAAAATTTGGCGCACATACATACATACATACATACACACACACACACACACACACACACAGACAAAGCGCCGATCGAGTTGTATGGAAAGATTCACTCCGCTTCGCTTCGCTCATCTAACTAGGAAAACGCTCCGCGTTGACAGATGAGCGATTTTTTTCAATGTATCAAATCAAATAAATCATTTGCATATCATATTACGCTTTAAAAAAAAAAATACCTTTATCATAAACATATGTTTTTTTTACAAGATGGCGGATCAAGTTACAAACTTATAACTTAAGTATATTGTTTTTTGATATGTTGCTAATAAATGCACGAAATATTGTTTAAATAAGTTTTCTTTTAAGAAATTAAAACCTTCAAGTTGATGGATTTCCGCATAATTTCATTCGACCGTGGTCTACTCAATAGGCTCTAATTGATAAACTATTAAACCTATCAGTGTATGGAAAGTTCCATTATGTAGATACAGACTATATCTAAAATGTTATATTAATAATTCATACAATAACTCGCATTGAAACTATAATAATAGCTTTTTAATATGTCGACCAAGTTTGTTGTTATTTTCTGCATGTTTGCCGTGAAAGTCATAAAACATAACACGTCATTGTAGCCATTCTATGGTAGCTATCAAAATTCCGAATACATAGTGAGAAAGGTCTGACTGCGTAAGCCATTTCAGCAGCATACTATGTGCATCTAACTTTAACGGTCCGCAAATGCGAAGCATATCGGTGGAACACTGTAAAAACGAAGAAAATTACTTCCGTAAATAAACAATATTTGTTTATAACATGGCGGTTAAAGCTACAATTTTGAAACTGTTGTCAAGTGTTGGTAGTATCAATAATATCCGTGTGTAAGTTTTAATTAAAATAAATAAAAAACAAAACACGTGTTTCAGTTGTTAATTTTTTGTAGGTTGGCATCTAATGTCATTGTAGCCATTCTATGACAGCTATCGAAATTCCAAATAATAGTACAGAGGTATTGTTACGTACGCTATTTTTGGTGTATAATGTGCATCTAATTGCAAAAGTCCGCAAATGCGAATCATATCGGCGGAACACTGTACAAATGAAGAAATTACTGTTGTAAATAAACAATATTTTTTTATAACATGGCGGATAAACGTACAATTTTGAAATTATTTTCAATTGTTGGTACTGTTAATATAAACCTTCATGTGAAACATTATTTAAATCCGTTTGTAAGTTTTCATTTAATTAAATAAATAAACAAATTTTATTTTTCAGTAATTAATTTTTTGTAGGTTGGCATCTTGACGAATTTTGCTGGTTATGTTAACAGCATCGAGTTTAGAAGTCATGAACGTTGCCCGAAAATTTCAGCCAAATACGTAAAGCCGTTTGACCTGTGTGCGACGAACAAAATTTGGCGCACATACATACATACAGACATACATACGTACACACAGACAAAGCGCCGATCGAGTTGTATGGAAAGATTCACTCCGCTTCGCTACGCTCATCTAACTAGGAAAACGCTCCGCGTTGACAGATGAGCGATTTTTTTCAATGAATCAAATCAAATAAATCATTTTCATATCATATTACTCTTTAAAAAAAATACCTTTATCATAAACATATGATTTTTTACAAGGTGGCGGATCAAGTTACAAACTTATAACTTAAGTATATTGTTTTTTGATATGTTGCTAACTAGGAAAACGCTCCGCGTTGACAGATGAGCGATTTTTTTCAATGTATCAAATCAAATAAATCATTTGCATATCATATTACTCTTTAAAAAAAAAAATACCGCTATAATAAACATATGATTTTTTTACAAGATGGCGGATCAAGGAACAACATTATTACTTAAGTATATTATTTCTTGATATGTTGCTAATAAATGCACGAAATATTATTTAAATCCGTTAAGAAGTTTTCTTTAAAGAAATTAAAACCTTCAAGTTGATGGATTTCCGCATAATTTCATTCGACCGTGGTCTACTCAATAGGCTCTAATTCATAATCTATTAAACCTATCAGTGTATGGAAAGTTCCATAATGTAGATACAGACTATATCTAAAATGTCATATTAATTAACCATACAATAACCCGCTTTTAAATCATAATAAAAGCTTTTTAATTTGTCGACTAAGTTCGTTGTTAACATTTGCATGTTTGCCGTGAAGGTCATTAAATATAACACATCATTGTAGCCATTTTATGATAGCTATCAAAATTCCAAATACATAGTGAAAAAGGTCTGAATGCGTAAGCCATTTCGGCAGCATACTATGTGCATCTAACTTCAATGGTCCGCAAATGCGAATCATATCGGTGGAACACTGTAAAAACGGAGAAAATTACTGTCGTAAATAAACAATATTTGTTTATAACATGGCGGTTAAAGCTACAATTTTGAAACTGTTGTCGTGTGTTGGTCCTATTGATTTGGACTTACAAATAAAAAATTATTTATATCGGTGTGTAAGTTTTAATTTAATTAAATAAATAACAAAACATGTGTTTCAGTTGTTAATTTTTTGTAGGTTGGCATCTTACGTCATTGTAGCCATTCTATGACAGCTATCGAAATTCCAAATAAAAATGCATAGAAATTGTTACGTACGCTATGTTTGGTGTATACTATGTGCATCTTACTGCAATAGTCTGCAAATGCGAATCATATCGGTGGAACACTGTAAAAATGAAGAAATTATTGTAGTAAACAAACAATATTTTTTTATAGCATGGCGGATAAACTAACAATTTTGAAACTTTTGTCAAGTGTTGGTACCGTTAATGTAAATCTACAAGTGAAACATTATTTAAATCCGTTTGTAAGTTTGTATTTAATTAAATAAATAAACAAATTTTATTTTTCAGTAATTAAGTTTTTGTAGGTTGGCATCTTGACGAATTTTGCTGGTTATATTAACAGCATCGAGTTTAGTGGTCACAAACGTTGCCCGAAAATTTCAGCCAAATACGTCAAGCCGTTTGACCTGTGCGCGACGAACAAAATTTGGCGCACATACAGACATACATACATACATACAGACACACAGACAAAGCGCCGATCGAGTTGTATGGAAAGATTCACTCCGCTTCGCTACGCTCATCTAATAAATGCACGAACTATTATTTAAATCCGTTAAGAAGTTTTCTTTAAAGAAATTAAAACCTTCAAGTTGATGGATTTCCGCATAATTTCATTCGACCGTGGTCTACTCAATAGGCTTTAATTCATAAACTATTAAACCTATCAGTGTATGGAAAGTTTCATAATGTAGATACAGACTATATCTAAAATTTAATTTTAATAATTCATACAATAACCCGCTTTTAAATCATAATAAAAGCTTTTTAATTTGTCGACCAAGTTCGTTGTTTACATTTGCATGTTTGCCGTGAAGGTCATAAAACATAACACGTCATTGTGGCCATTCTATGATAGCTATCAAAATTCCAAATACATAGCGAGAAAGGTCTGACAGCGTAAGCCATTTCGGCAGCATACTATGTGCATCTAACTTTAACGGTCCGCAAATGCGAAGCATATCGGTGGAACACTGTAAAAACGAAGAAAATTACTGCCGTAAATAAACAAAATTTGTTTATAACATGGCGGTTAAAGCTACAATTTTGAAACTGTTGTCAAGTGTTGGTACTATTGATGTGGACCTACATATAAAAAATCATTAATATCCGTGTGTAAGTTTTAATTAAAATAAATAAATAACAAAACACGTGTTTCAGTTGTTAATTTTTTGTAGGTTGGCATCTAATGTCATTGTAGCCATTCTATGACAGCTATCGAAATTCCAAATAATAATGCAGAGGTATTGTTACGTACGTTTTTTTTGGTGTATACTATGTGCATCTAATTGCAAAAGTCCGCAAATGCGAATCATATCGGCGGAACACTGTACAAATAAAGAAATTATTGTTGTAAATAAACATTATTTTTTTATAACATGGCGGATAACCGTACAATTTTGAAATTATGGTCAATTGTTGGTACTGTTGATATAAACCTACATGTGAAACATTATTTAAATCCGTTTGTAAGTTTTCATTTCATTAAATAAATAAACAAATTTTATTTTTCAGTAATTAATTTGTTGTAGGTTGGCATCTTGACGAATTTTGCTGGTTATGTTAACAGCATCGAGTTTAGTAGTTATGAACGTTGCCCGAAAATTTCAGCCAAATACGTCAAGCCGTTGGACCTGTGCGCGACGAACAAAATTTAGCGCACATACATACATACACACACACACACACACAGACAAAGCGCCGATCGAGTTGTATGGAAAGATTCACTCCGCTTCGCTACGCTCATCTAACTAGGAAAACGCTCCGCGTTGCCAGATGAGCGTTTTTTTTTTTTATAAATCAAACAAGTCATTTGCATATCATATCACTCTTTCAAGAAAAAAATGCCTTTTTAATAAACATATGCCCGTCTGGGCCCGGGGAAGAATAGGTCCAGAGTGACTCTGCTAGTCGTAAGAGGCGACGAAAGGAGACCCGTCTCGGCCCGGGGTAGAATAGGCCCAGAGTAACTCTGCTAGTCGTAAGAGGCGACAAAAAGAGACCCTGTCCCTTTCCCCCCCACTGTCCCATTGAATATTTCTCCTCCCACTTGGCCCTGCCCTCCCTTGCTGGACTACTGTATGACGACCCACGCGACGTACAATGGATCTGATTCGGATGTGGCTTTATTCTTCATCGTCATCTTTCTCATCTTCACTATCACCCGCTCATCGTCTCGATTAGCCATCGTTGCAAAAATATGAGACGTTAAGCCCCATTAATAATTCATCATCGTAATAAACATATGATTTTTTTACAAGATGGCGGATCAAGTTACAAACTTATAACTTGGGTATATTGTTTTTTGATATGTTGCTAATAAATGCACTAAATATTGTTTAAATCCGTTAAGAAGTTTTCTTTAAAGAAATTAAAACCTTCAAGTTGATGGATTTCCGCATAATTTCATTCGACCGTGGTCTACTCAATAGGCTCTAATTCATAAACTATTAAACCTATCAGTGTATGGAAAGTTCCATAATGTAGATACAGACTATATCTAAAATGTTATATTAATAATTCATACAATAACCCGCTTTAAAATCATAATAAAAGCTTTTTAATTTGTCGACCAAGTTCGTTGTTTACATTTGCATGTTTGCCGTGAAGGTCATAAAACATAACACGTCATTGTAGCCATTCTATGATAGCTATCAAAATTCCAAATACATATTGAAAAAGGTCTGACTGCGTAAGCCATTTCGGCAGCATACTATGTGCATCTAACTTTAACGGTCCGCAAATGCGAAGCATATCGGTGGAACACTGTAAAAATGAAGAAATACATAGCCGTAAATAAACAATATTTTTTTATAACATGGCGGTTAAAGCTAAAATTTTGAAACTGTTGTCAAGTGTTGGTACTATTGATGTGGACCTTCATATGAAAAATCATTAATATCCGTGTGTAAGTTTTAATTAAAATAAATAAAAAACAAAACACGTGTTTCAGTTGTTAATTTTTTTTAGGTTGGCATCTAATGTCATTGTAGCCATTCTATGACAGCTTTCGAAATTCTAAATAATAGTGCAGAGGTATTGTTACGTACGCTATTTTTGGTGTATACTATGTGCATCTAATTGCAAAAGTCCGCAAATGCGAATCATATCGGCGGAACACTGTACAAATGAAGAAATTATTGTTGTAAATAAACAATATTTTTTTATAACATAGCGGATAAACGTACAATTTTGAAATTATTGTCAGTTGTTGGTACTGTTGATATAAACCTACATGTGAAACATTATTTAAATCCGTTTGTAAGTTTTCATTTAATTAAATAAATAAACAAATTTTATTTTTCAGTTATTAATTTTTTGTAGGTTGGCATCTTGACGAATGTTTCTGGTTATGTTAACAGCATCGAGTTTAGTAGTTATGAACGTTTCCCGAAAATTTGAGCCAAATACGTCAAGCCGTTTGACCTGTGCGCGACGAACAAAATTTAGCGCACATACATACATACATACATACATACACACACACATACACACAGACAAAGCGCCGATCGAGTTGTATGGAAAGATTCACTCCGCTTCGCTACGCTCATCTAACTAGGAAAACGCTCCGCGTTGCCAGATGAGCGATTTTTTTTAAGTAAATTAAACATATCATTTGCATATCATATTACTCTTACAACAACAAAAATACCTTTATAATATACAAATGATTTTTCAAAAAGATGGTGGTTCAAGTTACAACCTTAGAATTTTTGTATATTGTTTGTCGTCACTATGTCACTAATAACTGCACGAAATATTATTAAAATCCGTCAAGAATTAAAACCTTCAAGTTCATTTCAATGGATTTCCGCATAATTTCATTCGACCGTGGTCTACTCAATAGGCTCTAATTCATAAACTATTAAACCTATCAGTGTATGGAAAGTTCCATAATGTAGATACAGACTATATCTAAAATGAAATATTAATTAATCATACAATAACCCGCTTTTTAATCAAAATAAAAGCTTTTTAATTTGTCGACCAAGTTCGTTGTAAACATTTGCATTTTTGCCGTGAAAGTCATAAAACATAACACGTCATTGTAGCCATACTATGCTAGCTATCAAAATTCCAAATACACAGTGAGAAAGGTCTGACTGCGTAAGCCATTTCGGCAGCATACTATGTGCATATAACTTCAATGGTCCGCAAATGCGAGTCATATCGGTGGAACACTGTAAAAATGAAGAAAATTATAGGTGTAAATAAACAATATTTTTTTAAAACATGGCGGTTGAAGCTACAATTTTGAAACTTTTGTCAAGTGTTGGTATTATTAATGTCAACTTACATGCAAAAAATAAATAATATCCGTGCGTAAGTTTTAATTAGATTAAATTAATAAAAACAAATGTTTTTCATTAACTCATTTTTTGTAGGTTGGCATCTTACGTCATTGTAGCCTTTTTATGACAGCTTTTGGGATTCCAAATAATAATAAGAAAGGTATGATTGCGTACGGTATTTTTGTGCTCACTATGTGCATCTAACTGCAAAGATACGCAAATGCGAATGATATCGGTGGAACACTGTTAAAATGAAAAACTTATTACCGTAAAGATTCAATATTTTTTTATAACATGGCGGATGATTTTACAATTTTGAAACTTTTGTCAAGTGTTAGTACCGCTGATGATAATCTACAAGTGAAACCTTATTAAAATCCGTGTGTAAGTTTTAATTTAATTAAATAAATAAACAAATTTTATTTTTCAGTAATTAATTTTTTGTAGGTTGGCATCTTGACGAATTTTCCTGGTTATGTTAACAGCATCGAGTTTAGTAGTCACAAACGTTGCCCGAAAATGTCAGGCAAATACGTCAAGCCGTTTGACCTGTGCGCGGCGAACAAAATTTAGCGCACATACAGACATACATACATACATACATACATACATACAGACATACAGACACACAGACAAAGCGCCGATCGAGTTGTATGGAGAGATTCACTCCGCTTCGCTACGCTCATCTAACTAGGAAAACGCTCCGCGTTGACAGATGAGCGATTTTTTTCAATGTATCAAATCAAATAAATCATTTGCATATCATATTACTCAAAAAAAAAAAAAAACCTTTATTATAAACATATGATTTTTTTACAAGATGGCGGATCAAGTTACAACCTTATTACTTAAGTATATTATTTCTTGATATGTTGCTAATAAATGTACGAAAAATTATTTAAATCCGCTAAGAAGTTTTCTTTAAAGAAATCAAAACCTTCAAGTTCCGCATAATTTCATTCGACCGTGGTCTACTCAAAAGGCTCTAATTCATAAACTATTAATCCTATCAGTGTATGGAAAGTTCCATAATGTAGATACAGACTATATCTAAAATGTAGTATTGTTTAATCTTACAATAACTCGCATTTAAACTATAAAAATAGCTTTTTAAATTGTCGACCAAGTTTGTTGTTATTTTCTGCATGTTTGCCGTGAAAGTCATAAAACATAACACGTCATTGTTGCCATTATATGATAGCTATCAAAATTCCAAATACATAGTGAGAAAGGTCTGACTGCGTAAGCCATTTCGGCAGCATACTATGTGCATCTAACTTCAATGGTCCGCAAATGCGAATCATATCGGTGGAACACTGTAAAAACGAAGAAAATTTCTGCCGTAAATAAACAATATTTGTTTATAACATGGCGGTTAAAGTTACAATATTGAAACTGTTGTCGAGTGTTGGTACTATTGATGTGGACTTACATACAAAAAATTATTTTTATCTGTTTGTAAGTTTTAATTTAATTAAATAAATAACAAAACATGTGTTTCAGTTGTTAATTTTTTGTAGGTTGGCATTTTACGTCATTGCAGCCATTCTATGACAGTTATCGAAATTCCAAATAAAAGTGCATAGGTAATGTTACGTACGCTATGTTTGGTGTATATTATGTGCATCTAACTGCAATAGTCCGCAAATGCGAATCATATCGGTGGAACACTGTAAACATGAAGAAAGTACTGTCGGAAATAAACAATATTTTTTTATAACATGGCGGATAAACTTACAATTTTGAAACTTTTGTCAACTGTTGGTACTGTTGATGGTAATCTACAAGTGAAACATTATTAAAATCCGTTTGTAAGTTTTCATTTAATTAAATAAATAAACAAATTTTATTTTTCAGTAATTAATTTTTTGTAGGTTGGCATCTTGACGAATTTTGCTGGTTATGTTAACAGCATCGAGTTTAGTGGTCACGTACCTTGCCCGAAAATTTGAGCCAAATACGTCAAGCCGTTTGACCTGTGCGCGACGAACAAAATTTAGCGCACATACATACATACATACATACATACAGACATACATACGTACACACAGACAAAGCGCCGATCGAGTTGTATGGAAAGATTCACTCCGCTTCGCTACGCACATCTAACTAGGAAAACGCTCCGCGTTGACAGATGAGCGTTTTTTGTCAATGTATCAAATCAAATAAATCATTTGAATTTCATATTACTCTTTTAAAAAAAAATACCTTTATAATTCACATATAATTTTGTTACAAGATGGCGGATCAAGTTACAACCTTAAAACTTTAGTATATTATTTCTTAATATGTTGCTAATAAATGCACGAAATATTGTTTAAATCCGTAAAGAAGTTTTCTTTAAAGAAATTAAAACCTTCAAGTTGATGGATTTCCGCATAATTTCATTCGACCGTGGTCTACTCAATAGGCTCTAATTCGTAAACTATTAAACCTATCAGTGTATGGAAAGTTCCATAATGTAGATACAGACTATATCTAAAATGTTATATTAATAATTCATACAATAACCCGCTTTTAAATCATAATAAAAGCTTTTTAATTTGTCGACCAAGTTCGTTGTTTACATTTGCATGTTTGCCGTGAAGGTCATTAAATATAACACGTCATTGTAGCCATTCTATGATAGCTATCAAAATTCCAAATACATAGTGAGAAAGGTCTGACTGCGTAAGCCATTTCGGCAGCACACTATGTGCATCTTACTTTAACGGTCCGCAAATGCGAAGCATATCGGTGGAACACTGTAAAAACGAAAAAAATTACTGCCGTAAATAAACAATATTTGTTTATAACATGGCGGTTAAAGCTACAATTTTGAAACTGTTGTCAAGTGTTGGTACTATTGATGTGGACTTACATAAAAAACATTATTAATATCCGTGTGTAAGTTTTAATTAAAACAAATAAATAACAAAACACGTGTTTCAGTTGTTAATTTTTTGTAGGTTGGCATCTAATGTCATTGTAGCCATTCTATGACAGCTATCGAAATTCCAAATAATAGTGCAGAGGTATTGTTACGTACGCTATTTTTGGTGTATACTATGTGCATCTAGTTGCAAAAGTCCGCAAATGCGAATCATATCGGCGGAACACTGTACAAATGAAGAAATTATTGTTGTAAATAAACGATATTTTTTTATAACATGGCGGATAAACATACAATTTTGAAATTATTGTCAATTGTTGGTACTGTTGATATTAACCTACATGTGAAACATTATTTAAATCCGTTAGTAAGTTTTCATTTAATTAAATAAATAAACAAATTTTATTTTTCAGTAATTAATTGTTTGTAGGTTGGCATCTTGACGAATTTTGCTGGTTATGTTAACAGCATCGAGTTTAATAGTTATGAACGTTGGCCGAAAATTTCAGCCAAATACGTCAAGAAGTTTGACCTGTGCGCGACGAACAAAATTTAGCGCACATACATACATACATACACACACACACACACACACACAGACAAAGCGCCGATCGAGTTGTATGGAAAGATTCACTCCGCTTCGCTACGCTCATCTAACTAGGAAAACGCTCCGCGTTGACAGATGAGCGATTTTTTTCAATGTATCAAGTGAAATAAATCATTTGCATATCATATTACTCTTTAAAAAAAAAAAAACCTTTATAATAAACATATGATTTTTTTACAAGATGGCGGATCAAGTTACAACCTTATAACTTAAGTATATTATTTCTTGATATGTTGCTAATAAATGCACGAAATATTATTTAAATCCGTCAAGAAGTTTTCTTTAAAGAAATTAAAACCTTCAAGTTGATGGATTTCCGCATAATTTCATTCGACCGTGGTCTACTCAATAGGCTCTTATTCATAAACTTTTAAACCTATCAGTGTATGAAAAATTTCATAATGTAGATACAGACTATATTAAAAATGAAATATTAATTAATCAGACAATAACTCGCTTTTAAATCATAATAAAAGCTTTTTAATTTTTCGACCAAGTTCGTTGTTAACATTTGCATGTTTGCCGTGAAGGTCATTAAATATAACACGTCATTGTAGCCATTCGATGATAGCTATCAAAAATCCAAATACATAGTGAGAAAGGTCTGACTGCGTTAGCCATTTCGGCAGCATACTATGTGCATCTAACTTCAATGGTCCGCAAATGCGAATCATATCGGTGGAATACTGTAAAAACAAAGAAAATTACTTTCGTAAATAAACAATAATTGTTTATAACATGGCGGTTGAAGGTAAAAATTTGAAACTGTTGTCATGTGTTGGTACTATTGATGTGGACTCACATATAAAAAATTATTTATATCGGTGTGTAAGTTTTAATTTTATTAAATAAATAACAAAACATGTGTTTCAGTTGTTAATTTTTTGTAGGTTGGCATCTTATGTCATTGTAGTCATTTTATGACAGCTATCAAGATTCCAAATAATTGTGCATAGGTATTGTTACGTACGCTATTTTTGGTGTATACTATGTGAATCTAGTTGCAAAAGTCCGCAAATGCGAATCATATCGGCGGAACACTGTAAAAATGAAGAAATGATTGTTGTAAATAAACAATATTCTTTTATAACATGGCGGATAAACGTACAATTTTCAAATTATTGTCAATTGTTGGTACTGTTGATATAAACCTAGATGTGAAACATTTTTTAAATCCGTTTGTAAGTTTTCATTTAATTAAATAAATAAACAAATTTTATTTTTCAGTAATTAATTTTTTGTAGGTTGGCATCTTGACAAATTTTGCTGGTTATGTTAACAGCATCGAGTTTAGTGGTCACGAACGTTGCCCGAAAATTTCAGCCAAATACGTCAAGCCGTTTGACCTGTGCGCGACGAACAAAATTTAGCGCACATACATACATACATACAGACATACATACATACATACATACGTACACACAGACAAAGCGCCGATCGAGTTGTATGGAAAGATTCACTCCGCTTCGCTACGCTCATCTAACTAGGAAAACGCTCCGCGTTGACAGATGAGCGATTTTTTTCAATGTATCAAATCAAATAAATCATTTGCATATCATACTACTCTTTAAAAAAAAAAAAACCTTTATAATAAACATATGAATTGTTTTACACTAGGAAAACGCTCCGCGTTGCCAGATGAGCGATTTTTTTAAAGTAAATCAAACATATCATTTGCACATCATATTACTCTTACAACAACAAAAATACCTTTATAATGTACACATGATTTTTCAAAAAGATGGTGGTTCAAGTTACAACCTTAGAATTTGTGTATATTATTTGTCGATATGTTGCTAATAACTGCACGAAATATTATTAAAATCCGTCAAGAATTAAAACCTTCAAGTTCATTTCAATGGATTTCCGCATAATTTCATTCGGCCGTGGTCTACTCAATAGGCTCTAATTAATAAACTATTAAACCTTTCAGTGTATGGAAAGTTCCATAATGTAGATACAGACTATATCTAAAATGTAATATTTATTTATAATACAATAACCCGCTTTTAAATCATAATAAAAGCTTTTTAATTTGTCGACCAAGTTCGTTGTTAACATTTGCATTTTTTCCGTGAAAGTCATAAAACATAACACGTCATTGTAGCCATACTATGCTAGCTATCAAAATTCCAAATACACAGTGAGAAAGGTCTGACTGCGTAAGCCATTTCGGCAGCATACTATGTGCATCTAACTTCAATGGTCCGAAAATGCGAATCATATCGGTGGAACACTGTAAAAATGAAGAAATTAATAGCCGTAAATAAACATTATTTTTTTAAAACATGGCGGTTGAAGCTACAATTTTGAAACTATTGTCAAGTGTTAATACTACTGATGTGGACTTACATATAAAAAATAATTTATATCCGTTTGTAAGTTTGTATTAGATTAAATTAATAAAAAAAAATGTTTTTCATTAACTCATTTTTTGTAGGTTGGCATCTTACGTCATTGTAGCCTTTTTATGACAGCTATCGAGATTTCAAATAATAAAAAGAAAGGTTTGATTGCGTACGCTATTTTTGTGTTTACTCTGTGCATCTTACTGCAAAGATCCGCAAATGCGAACGATATCGGTGGAACACTGTAAAAATGAAGAAATTATTGTTGTAAATAAACAATATTTGTTTATGACATGACGGGTAAACTTACAATTTTGAAACTATTGTCAAGTGTTGAGACTATTGATGTTAATCTACAAGTGAAACATTATTAAAATCCGTGTGTAAGTTTTGATTTAATTAAATAAATAAACAAATTTTGTTTTTCAGAAATTAATTTTTTGTAGGTTGGCATCTTGACGAATTTTGCTGGTTATGTTAACAGCATCGAGTTTAGTAGTCACGAACGTTGCCCGAAAATTTCAGCCAAATCCGTCAAGCCGTTTGACCTGTGTGCGACGAACAAAATTTGGCGCACATACATACGTACACACAGACAAAGCGCCGATCGAGTTGTATGGAAAGATTCACTCCGCTTCGCTACGCTCATCTAACTAGGAAAACGCTCCGCGTTGCCAGATGAGCGAGTTGGTTCAATGTTTTAAAGCAAACACATCTTTTGAATATCATATTTCTCTTAAAAAAAAAAAAAAACTTAATAATAAACATATGATTTTTTTACAAAATGGCGGAGCAAGTAACAACCTTATTACTTGTGTATATTATTTCTCGATATGTTTCTAATAAATGCACGAAATATTATTTAAATCCGTTAAGATGTTTTCTTTAAATAAATTAAAACCTTTAAGCGGATTTTTCAATGGATTTCCGCATAATTTAATTCGACCATGGTCTACTCAATAGGCTCTCATTCATAAACTATTAAAACTATCAGTGTATGGAAAGTTCCATAATGTAGATATAGACTATATGTAAAATGTATTATTGTTTTATCATACAAAAACCCGCTTCTATATTATAATAAAAGCTTTTTTATTTGTCTACAAAGTTCGTTGTTAACATTTGCATTTTTGCCGTGAAAGTCATAAAACATAACACGCCATTGTAGCCATTTTATAACAGCTATCAAAATTCCAAATACATAGTGAGAAAGGCCTGACTCCCTACGCCATTTCTGCAGCATACTATGTGCATCTAACTTCAATGGTCCGCAAATGCGAATCATATCGGTGGAACACTGTAAAAATGAAGAAAATGTCTGCCTTAAATAAACAATATTTGTTTATAACATGGCGGTTCAAATAACAATTTTGAAACTAATGCCGAGTGTTGGTAGTATTGATGTGGACCTACATATAAAAAATCATTAATATCCATGTGTAAGTTTTAATTTAAATAAATAAATAACAAAACACGTGTTTCAGTTGTTAATTTTTTGTAGGTTGGCATCTTATGTCATTGTAGCCATTTTATGACAGCTATCGAGATTCCAAATAATAGTGCATAAGTATTGTTACGTACGCTATTTTTGGTGTATACTATGTGCATCTAATTGCAAAAGTCCGCAAATGCGAATCATATCGGCGGAACACTGTAAAAATGAAGAAATTATTGTTGTAAATAAACAATATTTTTTTATGACATGACGGGTAAACTTACAATTTTGAAACTATTGTCAAGTGTTGAAAATATTGATGTTAACCTACAAGTGAAACATAATTAAAATCCGTGTGTAAGTTTTAATTAAATTAAATAAATAAACAAATTTTGTTTTTCAGAAATTAATTATTTGTAGGTTGGCATCCTGACGAATTTTGCTGGTTATGTTAACAGCATCGAGTTTAGTGGTCACAAATGTTGACCGAAAATTTCAGCCAAATACGTCAAACCGTTTGACCTGTGTGCGACGAACAAAATTTGGCGCACATACATACGTACACACAGACAAAGCGCCGATCGAGTTGTATGGAAAGATTCACTCCGCTTCGCTACGCTCATCTAACTAGGAAAACGCTCCGCGTTGCCAGATGAGCGATTTTTTTTTTTTGGGAAATTAAATAAATATTTTGCATATCTACACCGCTTAAAAAATATACTTTTATAACAAACATGTGATTTTTTTTACAAGATGGCGGTTTAAGTTACAATCTTAGAATTTGTGTATATTATTTCCCGATATGTTGCTAATAATTACACGAAATATTATTTAAATCCGTTTAAAATTTTTCTTTAAATAAATTAAAACCTCGAAGTTGATTTTCCAATGGATTTCCGCATAATTTCATTCGACCGTGGTCTACTCAAAAGGCTCTAATTCATAAACTATTAAAGTTATCTGTGTATAGAAAACTCCACAATGTAGATACAGGCTAGATCTAAAATGTGATAGTGTTTTATTATACAATAACCGCATTTAAATCATAATAAAAGCTTTTTAATTTGTCTACAAAGTTCGTTGTTAACATTTGCATTTTTGCCGTGAAAGTCATAAAACATAACACGCCATTGTTGCCATTCTATTAACGTTATCGAAATTCCAAAAGTAGTTTTAGAAAGGTCTCTTTGTACACGCCATTCGCCATGCATAGTATGTGCATCTAACATCAATGGTCCTCAAATGAGAATCGTATAAGTGAAGCACTGTAAAGAAACCAATGTAAGTTCCCGTAAATAGAAACTAAATATTTTTTTACTAAATGGCGGTTAAAGTTATAGTTCCAAAACTTTTATCCGGTATCGACATTGTTAGTGTCAATATTTATTTAAAACATTATTTAAATCTGTTCATTAGTTTCAATAAAACAAAAATAAAACTGTATTTTTTTCACTAATTAATTTTTTGCAGGTTGGCATCTTGACGGATTTTACTGATTATGTTAACAGCATCTAGTTTAGTGGTCACAAATGTTGACCGAAAATTTCAGCCGAATCCGTCAAGCCGTTTGACCTGTGCGCGACGAACAAAATTTAGCGCACATACAGACACACACACACACAGACAAAGCGCCAATCGAGTTGTATGGAGAGATTCACTCCGCTTCGCTGCGCTCATCTAACTAGGAAAACGCTCCGCGTTGACAGATGAGCGTTTTTTCAATGTATCAAATCAAATAAACCATTTGCATATCATATTACTCTTAAAAAAAAAAAAAAACCTTTATAATAAACATATGATTTTTTTACAAGATGGCGGATCAAGCTACAACCTTATTACTTAAGTATATTATTTCTTGATATGTTGCTAATAAATGCACAAAATATTATTTAAATCCGTCAGGAAGTTTTCTTTAAAGAAATTAAAACCTTCAAGTTGATGGATTTCCGCATACTTTCATTCGACCGTGGTCTACTCAATAGGCTCTAATTCATAAACCATTAAACCTATCAGTGTACGGAAAGTTCCATAATGTAGATACAGACTATATCTAAAATGTAATATTAATTTATTATATAATAACCCGCTTTTAAATCATAACAAAAGCTTTTTAATTTGTCGACCAAGTTCGTTGTTAACATTTGCATTTTTACCGTGAAAGTCATAAAACATAACACGTCATTGTAGCCATACTATGATAGCTATTAAAATTCCAAATACACAGTGAGAATGGTCTGACTGCGTTAGCCATTTCGGCAGCATACTATGTGCATCTAACTTCAATGGTCCGCAAATGCGAATCATATTGGTGAAACACTGTAAAAATGAAGAAATTAATAGCCGTAAATAAAAAATATTTATTTACAACATGGCGATTGAAGCTACAATTTTGAAACTTTTGTCAATTGTTAGTACTATTGATGTGAACCTACACATAAAACATTATCTATATCGGTGTGTAAGTTTTAATTTAATTAAATAAATAACAAAACATGTGTTTCAGTTGTTAATTTTTTGTAGGTTGGCATCACACGTCATTGTAGCCATTCTATGACAGCTATCGAAATTCCAAATAATAGTGCATAGGTATTGTTACGTACGCTGTGTTTGGTGTATACTATGTGCATCTAACTGCAATAGTCCGCAAATGCGAATCATATCCGTGGAACACTGTAAAAATGAAGAAATTATTGTAGTAAATAAACAATATTTTTTTATAATATGGCGGATGAACTTACAATTTTGCAACTTTTGTCAAGTGTTGGTACTGTTGATGTTAATCTACAAGTGAAACATTATTTAAATCCATTGGTAAGTTTTCATTTAATTAAATAAATAAACAAATTTTATTTTTCAGTAATTATTTTTTTGTAGGTTGGCATCTTGACGAATTTTGCTGGTTATGTTAACAGCATCGAGTTTAGTGGTCACGAACGTTGCCCGAAAATGTCAGCAAAATACGTCAAGCCGTTTGACCTGTGCGCGACGAACAAAATTTAGCGCACATACATACATACATACATACACACACACATACACACACACAGACAAAGCGCCGATCGAGTTGTATGGAGAGATTCACTCCGCTTCGCTACGCTCATCTAACTAGGAAAACACTCCGCGTTGACAGATGAGCGATTTTTTTCAATGTTTTAAATCAAATAAATCATTTGCATATCATATTACTCTTAAAAAAAAAATACCTTTATCATAAACATATGATTTTTTACAAGGTGGCGGATCAAGTTACAAACTTATAACTTATGTATATTGTTTTTTGATATGTTGCTAATAAATGCACGAAATATTGTTTAAATCCGTTAAGAAGTTTTCTTTAAAGAAATTAAAACCTTCAAGTTGATGGATTTCCGCATAATTTCATTCGACCGTGGTCTACTCAATAGGCTCTAATTCATAAACTATTAAACCTATCAGTGTATGGAAAGTTTCATAATGTAGATACAGACTATATCTAAAATGCAATTTTAATAATTCATACAATAACCCGCTTTATAATCATAATAAAAGCTTTTTAATTTGTCGACCAAGTTCGTTGTTTACATTTGCATGTTTGCCGTGAAGGTCATAAAACATAACACGTCATTGTAGCCATTCTATGATAGCTATTAAAATTCCAAAAACATAGCGAGAAAGGTCTGACTGCGTAAGCCATTTCGGCAGCATACTATGTGCATCTAACTTTAACGGTCCGCAAATGCGAAGCATATCGGTGGAACACTGTAAAAACGAAGAAAATTACTGCCGTAAATAAACAATATTTGTTTATAACATGGCGGCTAAAGCTACAATTTTGAAACTGTTGTCAAGTGTTGGTACTATTGATGTGGACTTACATATAAAAAATCATTAATATCCGTGTGTAAGTTTTAATTAAAATAAATAAATAACAAAACACGTGTTTCAGTTGTTAATTTTTTGTAGGTTGGCATCTTACGTCATTGTAGCCTTTTTCAGACAGCTATCGACATTCCAAATAATAACGAGAAAGGTATGATTGCATACGCTATTTTTTTGTTTACTATGTGCATCTTACTGCAAAGATCCGCAAATGCGAACGATATCGGTGGAACACTGTAAAAATGAAGAAATTATTGTTGTAAATAAACAATATTTTTTTATGACATGACGGGTAAACTTTCAATTTTGAAACTATTGTCAAGTGTTGAGACTATTGATGGTAACCTACAAGTGAAACAAAATTAAAATCCGTGTGTAAGTTTTAATTAAATTAAATAAATAAACAAATTTTGTTTTTCAGTAATTATTTTTTTGTAGGATGGCATCTTGACGAATTTTGCTGGTTATGTTAACAGCATCGAGTTTAGTAGTCACAAATGTTGCCCGAAAATTTCAGCAAAATACGTCAAGCCGTTTGACCTGTGCGCGACGAACAAAATTTGGCGCACAGACAGACATACATACAGACACACAGACAAAGCGCCGATCGAGTTGTATGGAGAGATTCACTCCGCTTCGCTACGCTCATCTAATTATACTTCCCGACATTTTTTATTGTTGTGCAATGTGCGTTACTAAGATTCTTCGTTGTCATTTCATACTAGGAAAACGCTCCGCGTTGCCAGATGAGCGATTTTTTTTTTTTTTTAGTAAATCAAATAAATATTTTGCATATCATACGCCGCTTAAAAAATATACTTTTGTAACAAACATATGATTTTTTACAAGATGGCGGTTTAAGTAAAAATCTTAGAATTTGTGTTTATTATTTCCCGATATGTTGCTAATAATTACACGAAATATTATTTAAATCTGTTTAAAAGTTTTCTTTAAATAAATTAAAACCTCCAAGTTGATTTTTCAATGGATTTCCGCATAATTTCATTCGACCGTGGTCTACTCAAAAGGCTCTTATTCATAAACTATTAAAGTTATCTGTGTATAGAAAAGTCCATAATGTAGATACAGGCTAGATCTAAAATGAAATATTGTTAAATCATACCATAACCGCATTTAAATAATAATAAAAGCTTTTAATTTTGTCTACAAAGTTCGTTGTTAACATTTGCATTTTTGCCGTGAAAGTCATAAAACATAACACGCCATTGTTGCCATTCTATTAACGTTATCGAAATTCCAAAAATAGTTTTAGAAAGGTCTCTTTGTACACGCCATTCGCCATGCATAGTATGTGCATCTAACTTCAATGGTCCTCAAATGAGAGTCGCATAAGTGGAGCACTGTAAAGAAACCAATGTAAATTCCCGTAAATAGAAACTAAATATTTTTTTACTAAATGGCAGTTAAAGTTATAGTTCCAAAACTTTTATCCAGTGTCACCATTGTTAGTGTCGATATAAATTTAAAACATTATTTAAATCTGCTTATAAGTTTTAATTAAAAAAAAATAAAACTGGATTTTTTTCACTAATTAATTTTTTGTAGGTTGGCATCTTGACGGATTTTGCTGATTATGTTAACAGCATCTAGTTTAGTGGTCACGGGTATT
Source organism: Isoperla grammatica (assembly GCA_945910005.1). Classification (NCBI taxonomy): domain Eukaryota; kingdom Metazoa; phylum Arthropoda; class Insecta; order Plecoptera; family Perlodidae; genus Isoperla; species Isoperla grammatica. Next base: position 91,187,522 of record OX246737.1, on the reverse strand, counting down.
GACCGAAAATTTCAGCCAAATACGTCAAGCCGTTTGACCTGTGCGCGACGAACAAAATTTAGCGCACATACATACATACATACAGACACACAGACAAAGCGCCGATCGAGTTGCATGGAGAGATTCACTCCGCTTCGCTACGCTCATCTAATAATGTTTTCTTCACGGTCCGCTACCGTTACTAACACTTATTGACAGCAATAGAAATGTAATTTCTGCCTCTAATACAGATGAGATCGCTTTTATGTTAGTAGGCTATCTCACATTTTGCCACCAGTTTATTTCAAAAACATATTTTCTAGTTACTGCATTGTAACTTTGTATTTCTCGACTGATTTGGCCATAAAACTAAACACATGTAACGCACCTCAAAACTTGTAAAGGGTTCAAATTTCAAATTGATCGGACTTTCCGTTCGACCGCTATCGCGAGACATAAAAAGCAAAAAAACAAACATAACGAGTGGCATAAGAGTAGAATGGAGACGCTTGCTACGCTCGCTTCATTGTGGAGCGGGCGGTAGACTACTGTTATCCATATTTAATTGGATTTATTAAACACAACTCAATACAAACCGTTGTTTTGTAATGTCTAATTTTTACACGTGTGTCTCATTTTATCTTGTTATTATTATTGTTTTAATTATATGTTTATGGCATCTTCCATGTTATTGACACGTACTGCTCATGCAAAATGGCATAGAAAGTATACTGATGATAATATTGGGCTCTAAAAGGGAGGTGGTATTGAAGCGCAAACAAATCATTATTTTGCTCTAACTTTGTACTCGTTAGCAAGACTAAATCGATTTTGAGTCTTTTCTTTTTTTATATACACTAGTCGAGCTTGACCACTCAAACGGAATTGAAAAGAAATTAGATTTTCCAACATCTAATGGAGTTTTCTGAAATGCTGTAAATTGCTCACTGAAATGTGCCGCTGTTCAATTGCTCGTTTTTTCTCTACGACAAAAATTACAGTGAGTCCTCAACAGCTGTTTGTAGGCCTACTGTTATCGCTTTGTTTCCCTCCACACAATACTCTAATACTGGAGAGCGGGGGCGGAGGGAGGGGGGAGATGGGTTAAGTACAAGTATAGAAAAACGACACAAGACATCAATGTCAAGTAAGGATTCGAACCCTGTACTGAATACAGAAAGCATGATTTAGCAGGCTAATGCCCAATTTATCACGAATCCAACGTTGATTTGTTAAGTTTGCTGTTCATGTGTGTGAATGTGTCGACTACAAATACGAATATTATGGTAAGACACGCACGTAGTGTATTCTTGATGAGATGTAGAATGGCCTAACGCTAAGCCGGAGAGTTTCTACTGCTGACGTGTATTACACATCAACTGTCAGGAAAGAGAGATTGGTTGATACGTGGAACAGAACGAAAGAGCAGTAAAGTTCGAGCAGTTCACCATTCTCTCCACAGATTGCGCCAAGCTACCACGGTCCCTAGGGATCATGTGGCCAAGAGAGTGGCCATTTCATCTTCACAGATTGCGCCAAGCTATCATGTGGCCAAGAAAGCGGCCATTTGATCTCCACAGATTGCGCCAAGCTACCACAGTCCCTAAGGATCATGTGGCCAAGAGAGTGGCCATTTCATCCCCACAGATTGCGCCAAGCTATCATGTGGCCAAGAAAGTGGCCTTTGATCTCTACAGATTGCGCCAAGCTACCACAGTCCCTAAGGATCATGTGGCCAAGAGAGTGGCCATTTCATCTTCACAGATTGCGCCAAGCTACCCCGGACCCTGGAGATCATCTGGCCAAGATAGTGGCCATTTGATTTTCAATCGTTTATTCCGTGGTCGTAATCGTACAATTTACACGTATTTTGTCTATGTAATTTCGGTCTTTCGCCAATAAATCCCCCAATAATTAGCCTGTGTAATAAAATATACAATAATAAGTAAGAAGTAGTAAGTAATAAAATTAGCGTGTCTGGGGACTCCTGCGGCTGGGGCTTGGCCCCAGACCCCAGCTTTCCATGCCTCTTTGTCGTCGTGACGTTAGCTTACCAGGTCATTCATTCTCAAATAAGAGCTCTGTACAAAGGTGATATCCTGTTTCTCCGACAGCCTCTGAGAACCTTGTTAAAAAGTTTACCGACAGCTGTGCTACGTGATAGCACACGTAGCTTTAATCCGGAAGTTTTCGGGTTCGAGTTTGGCCACCGGCAATCTTGTCTGAAAGTTTTAACGTGTTGATAAGGAAGTTTGATTGTGAATTCTTGGCTTGTATTCGACGCTACAAAGAACACAAACAATAACAAAGTACGCTGACCAAGCTTGAGTGTATATTCACAGTTTGGAAATAGTCCTATCGGTTTCTTTAACTTAACGTCTTTATATTGAGTGACGTAATCTACTTTGATTCAGTTCACTGGTATAACTAAGTTCTACGGGGGGCGGGGGGGGGGAGGGGGGGTCGTCGTAGGTTTGGATCATAATTTATTTTATTTGTATTTGGAAGTAAATTTATAATTCTTCTGGGAAAGAGTTTTCAAATTATTGTTCAATCTGTTTTGCTTGTCTGTTATTTGTGTGTTTCCTATTATCATGTTTGCTCCTAATTTGAATTCATGCTGTATTTGAAATTTACTTAAATAAATAAATGCACATAGCTGGACATTGGATGCTTTTGCAGCCCATAATAATTACGTTACATGACTTTCGGGCCCGGGGCATTGTGCCACGTTGGCGTGTGTTCTATATTGGCGTGTTTTCAGTGTTGACATGTGTTCTGTGTTGGCGTGTGTTCTGTGTTGCCGTGTGTTCTGTGTTGCCGTGTGTTCTGTATTGGCGTGTTTTCAGTGTTGACATGTGTTCTGTGTTGGCGTGTGTTCTGTGTTGGCGTGTGTTCTGTGTTGCCGTGTGTTCTGTGTTGGCGTGTGTTCTGTGTTGCCGTGTGTTCAGTGTTGACATGTGTTCTGTGTTGGCGTGTGTTCTGTGTTGGCGTGTGTTCTGTGTTTCCGTGTGTTCTGTGTTGCCGTGTGTTCTGTGTTGGCGTGTTTTCAGTGTTGACATGTGTTCTGTGTTGGCGTGTGTTCTGTGTTGCCGTGTGTTCTGTGTTGCCGTGTGTTCTGTGTTGACATGTGTTCTGTGTTGACATGTGTTCTGTGTTGACATGTGTTCTGTGTTGATGTGTGTTCTGTGTTGGCGTGTGTTCTGCGTTGCCGTGTGTTCTGTGTTGACATGTGTTCTGTGTTGAAATGGGTTCAGAACACATGTGTTGACATGTGTTCTGTGTTGATGTGGGTTCTGTGTTGGCGTGTGTTGTGTTGACATGTGTTCTGTGTTGATGTGGGTTCTGTGTTGACATGTGTTCTGTGTTGACATGTGTTCTGTGTTGATGTGGGTTCTGTGTTGGCGTGTATTCTGTGTTGCCGTGTGTTCTGTGTTGCCGTGTGAACTGTGTTGACATGTGTTCTGTGTTGACATGTGTTCTGTGTTGATGTGGCTTCTGTGTTGGCGTGTGTTCTGTGTTGGCGTGTGTTCTGCGTTGCCGTGTGTTCTGTGTTGACATGTGTTCTGTGTTGCCGTGTGTTCTGTGTTGACATGTGTTCTGTGTTGGCGTGTGTTCTGTGTTGGCGTGTGTTCTGTGTTGCCGTGTGTTCTGTGTTGACATGTGTTCTGTGTTGATGTGGGTTCTGTGTTGACGTGTGTTCTGTGTTGGCGTGTGTTCTGTGTTGCCGTGGGTTCTGTGTTGGCGTGTGTTCTGTGTTAATGTGTGTTCTGTGTTGACATGGGTTCTGTGTTGATGTGGGTTCTGTGTTGCCGTGTGTTCTGTGTTGACATGTGTTCTGTGTTGATGTGTGTTCTGTGTTGACATGTGTTCTGTGTTTCCGTGTGTTCTGTGTTACCGTGTGTTCTGTGTTGATTTGGGTTCTGTGTTGATGTGGGTTCTGTGTTGCCGTGTGTTCTGTGTTGACATGTGTTCTGTGTTGATGTGGGTTCTGTGTTGACATGTGTTCTGTGTTGACATGTGTTCTGTGTTGATGTGGGTTCTGTGTTGACGTGAGTTCTGTGTTGGCGTGTGTTCTGTGTTAATTTTGTATTTCGGGAGGGGCGTTATGTCTTTACTCAATTCGTGGTTGGGGGAAATTCCCCTAGTTAACGTGGAAATTATTACGCGTAATTTGTTTTGTAAAAGAAACTGTCATAGATAATACAGCTGGGTTACTCGGGAAACCGTAATTCAATGTGACATTTCATTTATTTGTTTGGTGTTGAAACTAAATGGTAGCTGAAGCTCGCACATTAAAATCAGTAATAATACCGTTACAACGCTACACAACAAACACATTAGGCCTAATATTGTTGTTATAGTTATTGTTTTAATTTTAATCCATCGCTTTTTTGTTGATATACCTAATGACGTGCGAATTTGTATGAACTACGTCATTAGGTATATAAACAATGGCGTGGTTAATACAAATTCTCCTTGGGTGATTAGTGTACAACTGTTAAATAAAGGTCATCGTAAAGCAATGCTATAGAACAAGTAAGTGGGAAAGTTGTATACTATTTATATTCATGGAGCATCTAGATGTTACGATACCACATCTTGCGCACTATTATACACTTTTTCATAATTATTGTGTTTTAAATGTTACTTTAAACCCTGTTAATTGAACGTACAGTTTTAATGTGGATATTATCCTCTTCCATTTACCCACATAACACGGTTCAATACTTTCGTCAAACTTATTGAATTCAAGGACAAAAAAGCATCAATTAATAGAAGCTATATTGTTGAAGTTTTTACCAAACTGTCTTTGATTCGCTTTTGTTCTTGAATTCAATAAGTTTGACGAAAGTATTGAGCCGTGTAATGTCGGCATTAGGGGGGACTGAGAAAGGGGGGGGGGGGGGAGAGGCGTATGTCAATTTCACATCTATATAGAACGCCGATCGCTCCTCACACGGGCCACTATGCCACTATGCTATACAACTCGCTGCCTTCGGACGTTGATGTCTCTTTTCCACTACGACCATTCACATCTCTTCTTGATAGAAATTAATTGCATCAGATGTTGTTTCTTCTTTACACTATTTACTACAGCCTACACTACACTATTGTCTAATGCAGCTTCTTCGTTCCTGTTTTTTTGTTTTTATTGTATTATTTTGGATCAAGTCTTATATGTATATAAATATATTATTGCCTGTGTTTTTAACACTCTTTTACCTGTTTTAAACTTCATTGTGCGCATTGTCTCTTTCACTGGCATTTTTTGTACTTTGTTTGTTTTTGTTATTGTACTTATTTTACGTAGTATTGTGACAGACACATGTGTAATATGTTCTTTGTGTTTGTTTCTGTGTTTTATTTGTTATGTTTATTATTTCACGCCAAATGGCAGAATACGCTGTATGTGAAATATTGAATGAATAAATAAATAAAAATAAAATACCAAATCGCGGAATATATATCGTCAATTTGTATCGTTAGACGTCGATACTGTATTATCGAATTCAATAATCAGTTATAGATAAGATGGTTTCCTAATTACTTAGAAATCAAATAATTAGAATGTAACAACTCTGTTGGCTACAACGATAGAAACTATGTCTTTTAGATATGTGATACTGACTAGAACACATAAACTAAAAAACATAAATTTCCCATGGTGTTATTGGTATGATATAACTGACCTTACCCTTATCAGCATAATCCACTGAGTCACCGATGTAGCAGACATTATACTGACTGTACTCCGAACTCAGGTATGTGAAAGCGCATTGCGGATATGCAGCACTAGCGGACATACCTAGAACTATGATCCCACAACTTCGTTCATTGCTAGAATATCCCGTCACAGATGCGCGGATACCGAGGAATTATGGCCAAAGTTTTAGACGGAACTAGAAACTTGTACGTATTGTGTTTACACAACTATGACCTAGCCAAAGGGCTTTGTACTATTTGTAATTGTTCAAACAATGGTTCAGATGAGTCGCAAACTGTTTGTTTGCTTGTTTGTCCTGGCTGGAAGGTTTGTAACTGTAAACTAGGATAGTTGATCTGTTACATTTATTTATGTTTTGTTGCCCTTGAGCTTATCTCATAATCGGGAAGCATATATAACTAACACAGTGCACTTCGTAATTAACACAGATAAGCTAACTAAGCTAACCTAACATAAATATAGGTACGTTTCTTCGTGTTGTCCAATAAGTGTATTAAAATACATAAATAAAATAAGAGTATTAATTAAACGGAATAGAGAACGGTCCTTCATTTTTTTTAGTATTAGTTTAGGGAGCAATTTCTGAAATTATAAAATGTGTTATTTTGATATTATAGTAAAGATTTTTAGTTATTTAGATATGACTAAATGTCCCAGATAATTATGGTAGGACACAGACAGTGACTACACGAATGTACATCACACATCGACCAGTCATGCACAGATTATGAAATAACACTTTGAGATATATCCCCACGGGTACGACTATAATTTGTAACACGAAATAAATAAAACTTGAACTTGAACTTGAAATAAAGTATGGTTTCCAGTATCTTAATAACGCACGCCACTACTTGACTATTGTCTTATGAAGAATTGAACAATGACAAGTCATAAATGTTCAATAAAGTATGACACTAGTTAGCCATTGTTTTATGAAGAAGTGAGCACTGCCCAACCATTCATTTAACAATGGTTGAAACATTCCATCTAGGGTAATTTCAAAATTAAAAAGCGGGAAAGTAAATGTCATGTTGTACCTCTTTATAGAAATGTATACCTGCGGAAGTTTGGATTTAAAAACTTGTTTCACAAATAAACATATGTATATTTCAGGCACTCGCAACAAATGTGGATGTATTATTTACCAAGGTCTACTTTATCCCCGCCTAACGGAGGCCAAGTTGGAACCAAAATCACCATTTTTATCCCACTAAAAAACTGTTATAATAATTAAATATACGCTGTTGATCATATACAACTTTATTTAGAACACGTAAGACATTTTAAAAGAATACATTTACTACGTTCACTACGTGAGCCGAGTCCGTATACCGAATCGTACGGTCTCGGACGTCCATCTTTATAATGTAATGTTTATATTATACTAGATGTAATATAAGAACGATAGGCCTAAGATATATTCATATTTACTTTCTGTCTGCTGATACAATATAAACAATATATAAAGATAAGACGTCCGAGTCCGTAGGGTACGATTCGGTACGGACTCGGCTCGCGTGGTAAACGTAGTAAATGATTTGGCTTAAAATATGATGATTTTTCTTTTTTATGCCGCAAATCGTTTGACAGTTTACTTCATCTGTTTTCTATCACGTATCTCCCATTTGAATAACATGTGATGTTATAACATTGTGGAACGGACTGCGACGACCTAGCTTGCGAGTTCGACGAGCCTGAATAGACTTTGATATTTACTTGAATATGTAAATATAACGACGAGTTGTTAAGTATACAAAATCAATAGGCCTAACAATCTCAATGACAATAATAAACCAAGATTAGATATTAATTAGTATCAATGCGTGACACAATATTTGGCAGAGTACTAAGCAAGCAACACTAACTAGGAAGTACCACCACCCGTGTACTCTAGAAGAAAAGTCCTACTTACCGGATGGTACTTTCGCTTTTTATTTGTTATCTTTGGTGCATTTTCAAAGTCGAGAGACAAACTCATTTTGAGTCTAATAGCTCAATCCTCGTCGAGTTTGTTTGTAAAACCAGTCTCCAAGCCAACAATTTTACTCAAACATCGGCATAATCAACTGAGTAGACGGGCCATGCACATTCTTGTGGTCGTCACCATTCTTCTCAGCGCTCAAAAACACATCCACATCTTTGCTGATGCTGCATTGTTTCCACTCTTCGCAAAGTTAGATTAAATAACCCAAGTTAATTCCAAGTCCACCCCAAGGCAAACTTTGTAACCACTATACAAGCCATTCCTTAAAATGAAGTAAAACAAACTAAAACCAAATCTTGCAGTAACGGTTTTTGTCTTGGCTTCAATCATTACTCCCTAAAACGTTTCGTATCCAATACACAAAGAGCCGCTGTATGCGCGATAACTATATCTTAGTGTTAAAACTGTGTCAATATTATTGAAGCTGGATATTATTTAAATCGTAATGGATTTGTTAAACCGTTGGAAAGTGGTATAATATAATATCCAGAAACACAAAGACCAAACTGGGAAGTTGTTACGAGGATCCGAAGGATTTAGCTCTGCGCTAAATATAATACATCAAGACAATAAATTTCACTTGCAAACGTCTCGTTTAAACATTACGTCTAGATGATAGCGTTTATCTTCAACTCATTGTGAATACTTGCTAAGGCAACGCTGTGTGCAGGAATTGAAATGTCATGCTCAGCTCAGCACACATTGATTCACCAGTTGTTGATTTTTCCACTTTGTTCTGTTCTGCGGGCAAACACATCACTGCTCACTGAGAGCAAACACTGCATCGACGTTCTACCATTTTCTTCGGTTACGCCAGCAATCTGCTGACGCCAACGTTAGGGAAGTGTGACATCGATACAAAGGTTTGGAAATCTGAATTGTATCTGCACCCATGTTTAAATAAGCGGTTAATTATTATGTCAATTTAATTCGGGTATATTACTGCCTCGCTAACTCATTTCTCATACTTCTTGTCATTTTACTTATGGAATATATGTCACGTCCTTTATTAAATTAACATTTACAAAAAATTAACATTTTAAGAAATGTGATTGTATAAAATATAGTTTGTAAAATGAAATCAACTAAAACATTGGCAATAACGTGAATTTCAGTATTATGCTACATTATGGCATTCATTTTTTTGTAACACCCAAAATAAGTATCCTGTCTTGAATAAATCCAAAAGCTGTGTCCATTCTTCCAGATATATTAAATGTTCATATTTGTTTGTATCTTACAGTACTGTCTTTCAATTCTTTGGTATGTTTGATGTAAATAAATTAGTTGAGTTGTTTAGAAAAACTCAGATTTTAATTTTTTCATCGGAAAAAGAAAAACATAAACTTTCAACCTCCGCCAAAAGTGTTCAAGTGACCTTGCTTTGAAATAATAAATTGAACTGTTAAAGAAGCACAGCTTGACCCCCCCCCCCCCCCCCCCACCCCCACCACCGCCCCCAACAGGCGTGACAACAACTCCCAAGTGCCACTGTTTGAGTTGTTCCCGTGTCAAACTTATAAACCCCACCTTACCAGGCTGTTACCGAACTTGCTTCCGCATCTCAAGTTCGTAGCTAAAAGATTCAGCTACCAAGTAACTTCGTACACAAGACTTTGTGAATGCGACACCTGGCGTTCTGACCGCCAAAACACAAAAACCGCGAGACGCGTAGAGCGCGCGCGGCGGTGAAGTTTCGCACTACTTTACTGGGAGGAATACCACACTCTTGTACCACACTCGACCACACTAGCCATTATTGTAGACCGGGTATCTATGGCAAAGTTTGTGTAGACAGACTGTGCATTTCGCAATGTTATTTCCAACAAAGTTGCGTCTCAAATATAAGTTCTGTGTATTGGCTTCAGAATATATCTGCTCGAGGTGAGTCCCTCCCCACCAAACACACAACAACAAAGCAAGCTGCAAACAAAGAGAGCTCTTCAACATACTTTTGTAATTTCTTTTATTTATTTCATATGACCTTGATCATCTTTTCTCTTCCAAATACTTGCCGGCCTGTTGGCAAACCAAGCGTCCACCAAGCCTCTACGCCCCCCACCCCCACAACTACCTCAAACCACCCTTTTTTGGAATCCATTATGACGGCCCCACATGTTCGATGAATACTATTCCACCGACGTCAAATGACCTAGCTGTCAAGTACGTCTTAAAACACCAAAAACTAGGCCTACTACTTCTTGATTATTTATTACGCATTACCTTACTCATATAAAAAATGTAACATTACCAATGTTATTACGCTTAAACTTTAACATCGGCGATCCGTATGATTACTGCGGCAAGTAATCCTCTAAAGAGGAGCAACATCACTGCTCGAACTTCAAACGAAGCCCCGACACGTCTAACAATGTTTCTCGGTTACTCAATATTTCTAGCGTTGAGGGTAGAATGTTTTTGGATTATTTAGCGTTTAACGACGTACTCGACAACTGGGTCATGCGACGTCGGGGAGTGATTGGAGGAAGGGTTCAAGTTGGAGGACTATTATTCAAAGGATGGGGACCTCAATTTCTCGCCTCTTACGATCGGCAGAGGTATATCCTGCTGAGCTCAGTGGTACCCCGGGCCTAGACGGGGACTTAGGGTAGAGAGTCAACTCTCCTTATATCCTGCTGAGCTCAGTGGTACCCCGGGCCTAGACGGGGACTTAGGGTAGAGAGTCAACTCTCCTCATATCCTGCTGAGCTCAGTGGTACCCCGGGCCTAGACGGGGACTTAGGGTAGAGAGTCAACTCTCCTTATATCCTGCTGAGCTCAGTGGTACCCCGGGCCTAGACGGGGACTTAGGGTAGAGAGTCAACTCTCCTTATATCCTGCTGAGCTCAGTGGTACCCCGGGCCTAGACGGGGACTTAGGGTAGAGAGTCAACTCTCCTTATATCCTGCTGAGCTCAGTGGTACCCCGGGCCTAGACGGGGACTTAGGGTAGAGAGTCAACTCTCCTTATATCCTGCTGAGCTCAGTGGTACCCCGGGCCTAGACGGGGACTTAGGGTAGAGAGTCAACTCTCCTTATATCCTGCTGAGCTCAGTGGTACCCCGGGCCTAGACGGGGACTTAGGGTAGAGAGTCAACTCTCCTTATATCCTGCTGAGCTCAGTGGTACCCCGGGCCTAGACGGGGACTTAGGGTAGAGAGTCAACTCTCCTTATATCCTGCTGAGCTCAGTGGTACCCCGGGCCTAGACGGGGACTTAGGGTAGAGAGTCAACTCTCCTTATAATCCTGCTGAGCTCAGTGGTACCCCGGGCCTAGACGGGGACTTAGGGTAGAGAGTCAACTCTCCTTATATCCTGCTGAGCTCAGTGGTACCCCGGGCCTAGACGGGGACTTAGGGTAGAGAGTCAACTCTCCTTATATCCTGCTGAGCTCAGTGGTACCCCGGGCCTAGACGGGGACTTAGGGTAGAGAGTCAACTCTCCTTATATCCTGCTGAGCTCAGTGGTACCCCGGGCCTAGACGGGGACTTAGGGTAGAGAGTCAACTCTCCTTATATCCTGCTGAGCTCAGTGGTACCCCGGGCCTAGACGGGGACTTAGGGTAGAAAGTCAACTCTTCTTTCGAATTGAAAACAAAAGCTTGATTAGCGCCCGTTTTAAAGCACACTGATGCCTCCAAGATAAATAGAATAGAACAGCATAGAACACAGAAATACTATCTGCGTCTTTTTCGTGCATTCATAAATAAACATGCAACTACTTAATACACTCAGAATGTTTTTGACAAAAAGAATAAAACAAAATATACAACCACAAACAAGCTACACGTTTCCACGTACGTTGTACTTGTATCAAATGAGTGCGTTGTTTACTTAAAACTTGCGGTTTGCATTTTCTCGTACTGGTAAATAGAGGGTTGTAATTTATTCAAAGCTTAAATGTTGCTATAACTACATCTAAAGAACCATGAATTATCGCCATGTTGAGATTAAATACATTTATCTGAAGTTAGTATTGAAAACATTTGTATTTTCTCTGAGTGAAGAAAGACAATTTATGCTAATAACAATTGTTACATTCAACCCATTGAAAACTCGTCGTCGTACAAGATTCCCACATTCCAGAATTCGGCTCGGAAAAGCCCCATAAATATTTCCCTTTTAACTAACGACTAGAACATAAACGTCGCCTAGTTGAAGTAATTTCCATTTGCTCCTACTTAACACACGCACAAATAAATTCCCTCCTTCAATTGTGCGTCGCGCGGTAGCGCTCACTCGTATAACTAAAACAAAGCGTACAAGACGACTTGATGAATTATAAATAACGCCTCAGACCAGATTGTTCGCTGCCTGCCTGCGTGCGTGTGTAATTAATTCCCAGTGGTTGAGTTGGTAGCTCAACACGGCTGCTTGACAATCTCGTTGGTCCACACGTTACATAGAGTTGTCTCCGTAGGACGAGAGTTGCGGCGATCTCCCGACAGATGGCGTTACTGACAGATGTGTCATTCATTATGTAGTGTGGCTATCCTTTCCTGCGGGAAGCGGAAGAAGTAAATTCTGGAAAATCTTTTTAGTAAGGAATGTTGGTTTGTAATATTTAATTATAACCATCCCACATCCACCACCCACCTCCAGTAGTCTATAATGGAATAGCCTACATACTTTAGTAATGCAGTATAGAACGGTGGTTGTACTGTTTTGTACCCGATTTTTCCAAATTCGAATAAAACATCATCCAATTTACCTCTTAAGTTTTTAAGAACTGTGCAAGTATCGTGGTAATAGACTTGAAACGGCAACTTTGTTCAAGAAGGAAGGAAACAATTCTTGAATCGAGTTCTGCAACAAGCCGACGAAACGAGACAAACTGTCAGGCTGACTGGCTGACATTCACTCCCGGACTAGACTATTACTATTACTACAATGCTTTCTTGTGGTATGATACTTGTGAACGAAAGCATTGAGCCTTTGACTGTCTATTAAGGTGGATTAATTAGGCCGTATACAACATTTTGCTGGGGGGGTTTTCTCTACTCTTGGCAAATAATATTTTTTTGCTTCTCAAAGATTATAGTTTACCTCGCGAGATATCTCACAAATCTTACCGATCATAGCAGTAAATTAATTGATTGGGTTAACGTGACATGTCAAGACTGGTACTTTTTATGGTTTCTATCTCACGGCAACTGTAGGCTTATGTCACGGTTTCGAGTTTACCCTATAAAAATGCAATACAATGTAACCAGCGATTGTATCAACCCCTTACACTGCGAATGTTTTCAAATTCATTTATCCTCATTATTTATTCAATTTCTTCCCCTGTCTCCCTCTGCAAATGGTGTATTCAAATCTCAGTCATATTTGATGCGAGCAATGAGGCTTCACCCGTTTGACTCCGGTTGGAGGATGACTTCGGCTGCCGAGAGCAACGCAGGCCAGGTTTGCGGCGAGGGCGATGTTGACATCATTAAAACGTGATTTCCAACTCAAACTCACTCATAATTGCGAGAAAAGCACTTCGGAGTAAGTGTGATAAAATAACCTGCCCTGCCTGCGGAGTGGTCGTGCGCCTGGGATCAGCGCAGACACTCACTCAGTCCGCTCCCCGCGATCAACTTAACGGGCGGGTTTACTAATAAATTGGCTCGAGTGAAATACAACTCACAGAGATGGGAAACCTAATAAGAGTGTCTCGGGTTCGGAGATTGTTTTATGTGAGCCTACTCGTCAGTTCACCGGAATTGAGAATGATGCAATCTCCGAGGGCTGGAAAAACAAATTTTAGAAGAGAGATCATTTTTTTAAGTGAAAATATGCAGCGAAATGTTTACTTTGTAAGTTTTGAAATAAGAGTATATAAAATGTAAGATCTACATTCTATGTTGTTACATTAACTTACAAACATGAGAATTAAAATAAGAAGTTTTGAAGGTGATGTTTATTGTTTGCAATTTTCCAAATTCACAAAAGGAAATGTATGGCAGATGAATTGACAAAACAAACAAACTCTGCTTTAAAATAAAACTCGTGCAATGTGCAAGGATGTGGATCTGTAAACGAGTAGCGGGCAGCTTCGTAAGTAGCCTCAGCTCAGGGCCAACTAAAATATTGTCGTGGATCAATCACAAGAACACTAAAATCTGTGGGCTTCAGAATCTAACTGATATTAATAACCAATAATTGTTATAAGAAGATCAACAGCGATTTCGGGAACACTTGCAAGTGAAACGAACACAATACACATTCTATTCTAAAAGTAGAACAAATACAAACAGTCTCTCAGTGCCTCACGTTCTAGAAACTCATGTTATTGACTTACCTGTAAAGTATTATTAAACGCAATGACTTTCCATGAAATAGTAATTCTTAAAACTGGATTTGAACTGCTACATTTGGTCGATTGTTTTTATAATGATTTTTTGCGCCAATTGCATAGTCCATATTGAGGTATAACTGAAATGACTTTCTATGTCCAGTTTACCCAAGAATAGCACATCCAAAAGATGCAACAGCTCCATGTGGTCTAGCTTTAATGAACATACTATATCCATATCCATCCTGTTTGAATGTTTAAAAAACATTCTTTAAAATATTTAGCCCTTGTTCTATCAACATAAATTTTATATTCTGTGAATGTTCATTTCATATTGTAACAATGTGCATATAGTGGTCGTAAAATGATATTCTATGAGCATTCATTGAACGATAAATTTGGTGACATTGGGACATTCCTACAATATTTATTAAATATTTCCCATTTTTTCTGGACATTTTTGTGAATATTGGAAATGTTCAGGGACAATATTTAAAACACATTCTATGAATATGGTTGTGCTGTATGGGCGAGTAATTGCGTAACAATTTCGCCCACACTCCGAGCGTTGTTACGGTTTAACGTTGCTCTTGAATATATGACCCACCATCCCTTCAAGAAACTACCAAGTGAATTTAATAGCCAGGTGCGGAGGTTTAAAGCTAAGGTTCACAATCTTTTTATAACCAAGGGTCTCCCGGGATTCAACACTTCACTGCCGTAAGTATTCTGTCTCAATATTTTATAAGCGATAAAGCTGCACAGTGCTATCTTCTACGCTGGTTCTCCCAACTGATATAATTTCAGCACGATTACAACAAATAAATACACACATGCAATATATTATTATTAGTTAATATGAAACCAAAATGTATAATTAATTAAGTATACAAATCACCAATTCAAAGAAGTTAATGTTTAGCTATGCACATGCACATGCACATGCACATGCACATGCACATGCACATGCACATGCACATGCACATGCACATAAATAAGTAATTATTTTTCTATAACTTTTTGTTATTTATTCTACACTCTTATGATGACGGCCCATGTTAATAAACAAGTATTCGTGAATCAATTTCTTTGTAGCTGACACTATTGTTAATACTGGTAATATGAACATCAAAACTGAAAAAAAAAAACTGTACACAACATTAAGTAAAGAGCCTGGGCCTTGATTCTCAACGCTGCCTAACTCTAAGTTGTCCTAAGTTAGGCAAATCCTAGCTAGATAAATCAAGATAAATCATCTATGGATATTACTACACATTCACAAATACAATATTATTAACTAATTTGTTGATATTAAACTATATTTTAGCTTTGTGACATTGCAGAACGACATTTGCCTGATTTAAATAATTAAGATTTGCCTAGACTAGTATAGCACTTAGGCACCTTTGTAAATCCGGGCCCAGGATTTTAATCGCAAGACCCATGCTCACCCACAAACGGCCAGTCTGCAATAACTCCCATGCTGACCTGTAACTCGGGAAGGATAACGACAAAGCCGTTTTGCTACACGCATTACGTTCTCACCTCAACCCTCAACCATCTTCACTGTGTTTAATCTCCAACCTCATTTACTAGCAAAAACAAAAAACCCTTTTCACCTCACTAACTCACTAGTTAAACGTCTGTCCTATGTCTATGTGTGTGCACTCTTAATGCATTATACGTTTGTACTACATTGCAATTAATTATATATGTAGTTTCGTTTCTGATTCGTACAACACTATGGTTTATTTGTAAGTTATATCTAATTTAGTATATTTGTACCGTACAATTTTGTTGTTTCTGCATTGTCAAGCGGACTTACGAGAGTCCGTGGTTATTGAGGCACTAACTTACTTAAATAAATGCGAACGAAATCAACAAGGAACGTACGTGCGCTCTAGTCCAATCTACACGACAACCACCAACACTTGGTCGCTACTAAGTGTGCAGCGTATACTAAATGGTCTAGCCGCATCGCCTCCACGAGCCGTTTCAATATTCAATGCGTTGAGGCATCTCCACGCTTCCCTCAGTCTCGTTGAGGCATCTCCACGCTTCCCTCAGTCTCGTTGAGGCATCTCCACGCTTCCCTCAGTCTCGTTGAGGCATCTCTACGCTTTCCTCAGTCTCGTTGAAGCATCTCCACGCTTCCCTCAGTCTCGTTGAGGCATCTCCACGCTTCCCTCAGTCTCATTGAGGCATCTCCACGCTTCCCTCAGTCTCGTTGAGGCATCTCCACGCTTCCCTCAGTCTCGTTGAGGCATCTCCACGCTTCGCTCAGTCTCGTTGAGGCATCTCCACGCTTCCCTCAGTCTCATTGAGGCATCTCCACGCTTCCCTCAGTCTCGTTGAGGCATCTCCACGCTTCCCTGTCTCGTTGAGGCATCTCCACGCTTCCCTCAGTCTCGACGGTCGGAACAGCATCCAAAGTCTCTGGAAAGATTCTTGAAATATTATCCTGGTAGTATCTTTCACTGATCGCTAAACTGTTTGTGCGCTGTTGAAACAGGGACGTGAATATGAAATACATTTTTTTTAACAAATTACATTTATGCTGTTGAAAACTCATAAAAGTGATTAAGAATGATGATTTGTCATGTAGCGAGGACTTTGGCAAGACTGAGGAGAACAGGGAATCTAGGTTATGTTGAATCACAAGACCCTTGGTTCGAATCTTGAGGAACCATATTTATTATTACTTTCATTTATCCTATACGTGGCTTTAGCGTGGCGAACCTGACTATGGTCATAATCAGCCTGATGGGCACATTCCACCTGATCTAACGAGGGCCAGTGCTCCATACCTCTATACCACTTTTCCAGCTGGCAACCGTCCACCCGTTTATCCTCCAATCGCCTGTCGTGTCCGCGTCTTCGTCCTCAGATCCGTCCGTCCTCTTGCCACGTCCATATCGTTCCCCTCCGTTCGTCACCCACGTACCCTCAATCTTCGCCCAGGCCGCTAGGACATGCCTCCCCCGTTTCACCACATCTTCGCTCGCGGGGTCAGCCCTCCACCTCGGCCACGGCCTCCTTGGCTCACGCACCTACCGGACAACCATCTTGCCCGGCTCCTTCGGTGAGACTCCTCGTCCGTCGCGTGGCGCAAAACTAGCCTCGCCTCGGCCTCTGCTGACTTAGCAGTCACGATTGAAATAGTGACGAAAACGCTGACAATCACGCTGTGGCAATAGACGATGTTGTACATAAACCACGAATTCCAATAAAAAGTAAAAGATGGACAAGTCCATCCTTTTTACATCACAATATTTTGTCTGTACGTCTCATATGTTTGCAACGATGCTAATCGAGATGATAAGTAGGTGAACACTACTATGTGATATCCGTGTCCACAACCTTGTGAATTCTGACGTCATAGATTGGAAAGTCAAAGCCAATCAGCAGGTGGCTTTTTAAAATGTCGACATTTTTTAGCTGGCAATGGCTCATTCATATGTGTGACGTCAGCGGTGTGACGTCATAGTCGGCCCCTACACCTAGGGGCGCCCATTGTTACCAAGGTAACAGTTGTTTGCATGTTATTTCCCATCAACGAAACAAATCCATAGCAACAATGGGTGACCCTAGGTGTAAGGGCCGACTATGTATTCCAATTATTTGAACGAAAATATAGAATAAAGTACTTGTAACTCCTTTCCTTTGTGTGAGCGAGAGTCAACCTTCAGATCTGGTTAATGTTGATACTTTTATTTTGACTTTACTGGTCGTCACTCCTGACCTTTAAAAAAAATAATCTAATAGTTTTAATATGCTTGCAAAGTTTAAAGAAAACATAAACGAAAATATGTTTACACTCAGGTAAAAATGATTGAGAAAACGCCGCGCAAAGAGCGTTGTTAAAAGTGATAATTGTCTGTCTATAATATACAAGTCTGTGCCGTAATCAGATACTCGTAAGCACAATCTATGTAAAAGCAAACTATAAAAACCACCATTATTTATTTTTCTATTCGATAAGAGAAAACTTTCGTTTTCCACTCAATTCGTTCCTCTTTAATTCCAGGTAACGTCGATGCCGGACTTCCCCTACAAGACTCCCCGTCCGGCTTCTACAGTAACTTGACCTCTCTACCGCTGGGCGCCGCCACCGCAGACTGTGCGTCCTATGTGCGTAGACAAGTGACTCTCGCCGAGATAGCTCGGGGTCTTCCTCTCAACAACGAATACGAGTTGATCGCCTTCAACCACTTCACGCTGAGCCGCATCTACCCCGTCGACCTTGGCCTTGGGAAGCGAGTCGTCGAGAAACCGATCGGCTTCAAGCGTAAAGACATCCTGGACGCGCTCGCCCGAGCCTTAGAGTCGCTAAACAGGAATGTGACTAATCCCTCGCCAAAGTTGCGATATTCCCTAGACGATTTCCTGGAGGGGCTTTATCGAAGTGAGCCCACGACCGGGACCCAATACGAAATGTACTTTAGAACTAAGACACCAAACACGAAGGTATCCTCGGAACACACGCATCCGCAGCCCGTGTCGAATAACATGGGGGGGTTTACGAAGGTGACCCTGATGAGGCCGTACGCGCCCCTACAGGTGGTCGCTCAGCAAGTGCTCGCCGCTCCTAGCGAGAAGGAGCTCGTGCACATCATTCTGCCGCTCTCCGGGCGCACACCCACGTTTCAGAGC
The DNA here is from genome assembly GCA_945910005.1 of Isoperla grammatica. Classification (NCBI taxonomy): domain Eukaryota; kingdom Metazoa; phylum Arthropoda; class Insecta; order Plecoptera; family Perlodidae; genus Isoperla; species Isoperla grammatica. The sequence continues at coordinate 91,168,897 of OX246737.1, read as the reverse complement.
TTCATGGACAAGTTCGTCAAGATTGCGTTGAAGAACGATAGGCGTGTTCAGCTGAGCGTCGTCTACTTCGGCGAGGAGGGGCTGTCGGAAGCGAGGGCTATCATGACGAGGGTGCTGCTCACTAAGAACAGGTAATATTAATTTGTTTTAGTCATATTTCAAGACCGCTACACAACAATGAAGTAATTATGTTATCCATGAGGTTGAGAAATGCGAACACTCACTTAATGATTAACGTTCCATTTTATTATGTTGTAATAAGTATATTGATTTTATTTAAACACGCATTTATTAATTCTATGCTAACCCTTTTCAGTTATAAAACTGAATTACAAAGGAGGACAAATCATACAGTACAGTCTATAGTTATTGCAATACAATATGGGTGGATATCCCTATTCTCACATTTTTTAGATTGGTCAGTATGAAAATTAACGGTATTCTCCAAGGGCCATCGTTGTTATAATATTTAGTATGTTTCGCCAAATCCATTTAAAGCGTTACAGATGCAGAAATTTTAGCTGTCGGTCAAAGAGTTTAGCTCTTCTTCGACGGGAAGCAAAGCCCTTATTCACTGACGGCCGTTCTTTGCCGGTTGTTCTTCTTCGGAACTCCCACGCGCGAACACTGCCCCTCACGGTTTGTTGGTTAAGTTCGGTTTGCACACACGGTTTAACAAAATCAAATCAAGCCAAAAGCATTATAGCGTTCACACGCTTTCCTAAGTGTTAAAGGCCCACTAAGCCCAAACATACATGTCGAGTCATTAGACGCTGACGCTTTTACGTAAGGCGAATGAAAAAGTCCCACCGCTCAGCGAGGCTTCGTTCGCCCTACAGCGCAGGTTTCGTTTTGTCTGTGACGTACATCGATACGGGTTCGATCGTGTGGCTGAAATTCCCATTAAAATTAAACGCGAGAAACAACGTCTCACTTCCACGTCTCGTAACTCACTCAATTGTAGCCCGATTTCCAAATGAGTGACATCGACGTAATCTGTGAATCATTGCAATTTTGTTGAGTGTTTTTTCTTGTCGATTCTGATATATGCAACGTTTTTATGATGATGGAAACAAAACCTTGTAATCGCCCTCCCGCTAAAAACATGCGCGCTTTCTCGCTCGACATATATGTTTGGGTTTAGTGCCTACAATTCTCAGCCCAACCAATGAGAGGCGATGTTTTATAAATCCGGCCAATGGTAGCGATCCAAAACAGTTAGGAAAATAAAACCTTATAAAATAAAATCTTAAATTTTAAATAAGTGTGTAAACCGAAAGACCCCCCTGCAGGCGCAGTTGGCCGAGGTCGATAGAGCGCCTCTGCGTTCCAGGTTCGAATCCTAGCTTGGGCGTGATGTCATGTGGCGTTTTTTCATCCTCATAATCACCCACTCGTCGTCTTGATTAGCCTCGTTGCAAAAATATGGGACGTAAAACCCCAAATATCATCATCATCATCGTAAAGCCCCTGGTGGGAGCTCGTCGAACTCCCAAGGTTTACCGATCCTCCGCCAGGGGATTGAGCTGGCTGGGGCGATAAGATGTTCAGAAGCCATACATGACATTTCCCATTCCCAACAAAATCGGTACTTCTCGTTTTGTAGCTGTAGGACATCCGCCAGGCTTTCTCAACAAGTGTCAAGACCAAAGATAAAGTTAAGTGTTCCTGTTCGTACGAACTATGGATTGTCGTGGTGGGGGCAGGGGATTGGGGGATCTAGACCTTGCTCCCTTGCGCTAGACTGCGCCACAAGTCGTACGCAGTGACCCCTTTCACAGTCAAACATCTTCCTGAAGCGAGTCCAACTAACAATGACGATGGCCCATGTCAAGCGGGGCGCAAAGCCAATGAGGGGTACGACGTCGTAGGGGCGGGGCGACGGGGGTACTCAGCAAACGACGGTCATACTCCAGGTCTCCGTGTTAAGCGCTTGGCAACTTCCCAGATGACCGTATTAGCAAGAGGGGCACAGATAATCCGCGCTACTGGCTAATGAGCTATCTAAGAGGGAGGGGGGGGGGGGGGGGGGGGGCGCTTGTAAACTGTGAGGTTAATCCATGCCAAAAGTTTTGATTAATCTCGTTCCATGAACACGTTTTGTTGTGAGAAATTCGTTGTTTTCTCTTAACTTTTAAAACTAATCTATTATTTTAAGCTAATCCAATACATGTGTCTGGGATAATTTATATGTATGTGAGATACGGAATAGAAAATGTTATTATTGCTATTCTCTCACAGTTCTGAAAACAATATTGTGATTGTATTATATTGTATTATATTGTGACAGTATTAAACACAATTTGTTATTTAATGTGTTCCTGTGTTAGTTGTATTATGTTTGCAAATGCCGATGACATGTGTTCCAACTACCCCTTCATTTTTTCAATTTGTCTATAGTGAAATAATGTTTGGAATTGCTTTTACCAGCATTAATATTACGATTTCACAATATTATTGGTGTATTGCTATAATAACTAAAATAATAATAATTGTTTATATGCCTCTAGTTTATGGCTATTTTGATCAATATTGCCATCAAATCAAGCCAAGTATCGTATGCATTGACACTGTAGAGTTACCAAGGCGTTACAAACTAGCGTAGTGGAATCGCTTCGTGTCGAAACTGATTTTAAAACCTTGGTAAACGTATCGATTTTGGGTCAAGCCGGTATGATTCAATCCAGTTGAGTATTTGAATTGAAAGTACGAAATCGCTTTAAAAACTAAATGGTAACCTTACCAACGATATTACGATCTCGGTGAAACTTTTTATCCTTGGGATAACTTCTTTTCACCATGGCAACCACGAATCAGAAGCATTGAAATCTTGCTTATCTCGAGGATAACGTTATCTAGAACCTTATCCCAAAGTCGTAATAACGGGCCTCAGTTCAAGCGTACGGTCTGGTTTAGTTTCAATCAAAACGGGCTTGGTTGAAACCGGTTTGAAATTTGAAACACTTGTGTCGGTCCCTAGCGGCGGCAACGGGAACAACCTCCGTCTCCTGGCGCTCAACGAGACCTTCTCTCGTGGCAAGGGGCTCAGGGTCGGTGCCGAGCGGCCTTGGGACGGCGTCGCGACGCCCCAGGACGTCCTGCTGTTCATGTGTGACGTAGACGTCGTCTTCAGCGCGAGGTTCCTAGACAGGTGAGTTCAGACACCTTCTCTCGTGGCAAGGGGCTCAGGGTCGGTGCCGAGCGGCCTTGGGACGGCGTCGCGACGCCCCAGGACGTCCTGCTGTTCATGTGTGACGTAGACGTGGTCTTCAGCGCGAGGTTCCTAGACAGGTGAGTTCAGATACCTTCTCTCGTGGCAAGGGGCTCCGGGTCGGCGCTGAGCGGCCTTGGGACGGCGTCGCGACGCCCCAGGACGTCCTGCTGTTCATGTGTGACGTAGACGTCGTCTTCAGCGCGAGGTTTCTAGACAGGTGAGTTCAGATACCTTCTCTCGTGGCAAGGGGCTCAGGGTCGGCGCCGAGCGGCCTTGGGACGGCGTCGCGACGCCCCAGGACGTCCTGCTGTTCATGTGTGACGTAGACGTCGTCTTCAGCGCGAGGTTCCTAGACAGGTGAGTTCAGATACCTTCTCTCGTGGCAAGGGGCTCAGGGTCGGCGCCGAGCGGCCTTGGGACGGCGTCGCGACGCCCCAGGACGTCCTGCTGTTCATGTGTGACGTAGACGTCGTCTTCAGCGCGAGGTTCCTAGACAGGTGAGTTCAGATACCTTCTCTCGTGGCAAGGGGCTCAGGGTCGGCGCCGAGCGGCCTTGGGACGGCGTCGCGACGCCCCAGGACGTCCTGCTGTTCATGTGTGACGTAGACGTCGTCTTCAGCGCGAGGTTCCTAGACAGGTGAGTTCAGATACCTTCTCTCGTGGCAAGGGGCTCCGGGTCGGCGCTGAGCGGCCTTGGGACGGCGTCGCGACGCCCCAGGACGTCCTGCTGTTCATGTGTGACGTAGACGTCGTCTTCAGCGCGAGGTTCCTAGACAGGTGAGTTCAGATACCTTCTCTCGTGGCAAGGGGCTCAGGGTCGGCGCCGAGCGGCCTTGGGACGGCGTCGCGACGCCCCAGGACGTCCTGCTGTTCATGTGTGACGTAGACGTCGTCTTCAGCGCGAGGTTCCTAGACAGGTGAGTTCAGATACCTTCTCTCGTGGCAAGGGGCTCCGGGTCGGCGCCGAGCGGCCTTGGGACGGCGTCGCGACGCCCCAGGACGTCCTGCTGTTCATGTGTGACGTAGACGTCGTCTTCAGCGCGAGGTTCCTAGACAGGTGAGTTCAGATACCTTCTCTCGTGGCAAGGGGCTCCGGGTCGGCGCTGAGCGGCCTTGGGACGGCGTCGCGACGCCCCAGGACGTCCTGCTGTTCATGTGTGACGTAGACGTCGTCTTCAGCGCGAGGTTCCTAGACAGGTGAGTTCAGATACCTTCTCTCGTGGCAAGGGGCTCAGGGTCGGCGCCGAGCGGCCTTGGGACGGCGTCGCGACGCCCCAGGACGTCCTGCTGTTCATGTGTGACGTAGACGTCGTCTTCAGCGCGAGGTTCCTAGACAGGTGAGTTCAGATACCTTCTCTCGTGGCAAGGGGCTCCGGGTCGGCGCCGAGCGGCCTTGGGACGGCGTCGCGACGCCCCAGGACGTCCTGCTGTTCATGTGTGACGTAGACGTCGTCTTCAGCGCGAGGTTCCTAGACAGGTGAGTTCAGATACCTTCTCTCGTGGCAAGGGGCTCCGGGTCGGCGCCGAGCGGCCTTGGGACGGCGTCGCGACGCCCCAGGACGTCCTGCTGTTCATGTGTGACGTAGACGTCGTCTTCAGCGCGAGGTTCCTAGACAGGTGAGTTCAGATACCTTCTCTCGTGGCAAGGGGCTCCGGGTCGGCGCCGAGCGGCCTTGGGACGGCGTCGCGACGCCCCAGGACGTCCTGCTGTTCATGTGTGACGTAGACGTCGTCTTCAGCGCGAGGTTCCTAGACAGGTGAGTTCAGACACCTTCTCTCGTGGCAAGGGGCTCCGGGTCGGCGCCGAGCGGCCTTGGGACGGCGTCGCGACGCCCCAGGACGTCCTGCTGTTCATGTGTGACGTAGACGTCGTCTTCAGCGCGAGGTTCCTAGACAGGTGAGTTCAGATACCTTCTCTCGTGGCAAGGGGCTCAGGGTCGGCGCCGAGCAGCCTTGAGACGGCGTCGCGACGCCCCAGGACGTCCTGCTGTTCATGTGTGACGTAGACGTCGTCTTCAGCGCGAGGTTCCTAGACAGGTGAGTTCAGATACCTTCTCTCGTGGCAAGGGGCTCCGGGTCGGCCTTGGGACGGCGTCGCGATGCCCCAGGACGTCCTGCTGTTCATGTGTGACGTAGACGTCGTCTTCAGCGCGAGGTTCCTAGACAGGTGAGTTCAGATACCTTCTCTCGTGGCAAGGGGCTCAGGGTCGGCGCCGAGCGGCCTTGGGACGGCGTCGCGACGCCCCAGGACGTCCTGCTGTTCATGTGTGACGTTGACGTCGTCTTCAGCGCGAGGTTCCTAGACAGGTGAGTTCAGATACCTTCTCTCGTGGCAAGGGGCTCAGGGTCGGCGCCGAGCGGCCTTGGGACGGCGTCGCGACGCCCCAGGACGTCCTGCTGTTCATGTGTGACGTAGACGTCGTCTTCAGCGCGAGGTTCCTAGACAGGTGAGTTCAGATACCTTCTCTCGTGGCAAGGGGCTCCGGGTCGGCCTTGGGACGGCGTCGCGACGCCCCAGGACGTCCTGCTGTTCATGTGTGACGTAGACGTCGTCTTCAGCGCGAGGTTCCTAGACAGGTGAGTTGAGCCTCTGGGGGACAAGACGAGCGCGGTAGATGTTGAGACGCGGGACTTGTGAGGCCAATAAAGACAGGCAACGGTACACTTGCTTGGGTGTTGCATTAGATTATTGTTTGTATTTTTAATGAAGTAGTTGATAGAAAGGATCTGAAATAATGTTTAGGAAAGAAAGTAAATGAAATTTGGTGTTAACAAACTTATCTTTACAAAGAAACAGTTTTTTGAAGCGTCGACTACTTTGCATGACGATCCAAACCTAAGTATTGTGAATTTATGGAAGTGGATACAATTACTAATGAGTTATTAACACATTTACCGGTATTTCTTTTAATGTGTTTTGGTGACAATAGATTGTATATTGTACGATACACAACCTAACATTAAATTCCTGAATTTCAGACTAGCACGAATAAACGTGGCTGTAATCTAGTTAGGAAATTATATTCGGGTATAGTACACTGAAGTTATTTCAACCTGATTAATCGGTTGTAGTTAATGGGCAACTAGTTTAGATGATACAAATGAACGTAGATTGCACATATCCTTATATACTATACATGATGGCTCTTACTTGACTGGCAGTACACGTGCAATGCTCCCTGCAAAGTTGTGCATCTATCTCGTTATGTGGCTGAGCTTGTATAACACTGGACGAATTCCATGTTGAAGGAGTAACGTGAAAGTTTTGAGGTTGGCAAGTTCGGCGATCATCTCACATCAGCCAATGCGACTACAGACATTTGTGAGAAGAAACACAACAATCGCATAGAACATCTTCGCTTCCTACCCATATCATTGTAAACTTATCTTCAACAAGTTTCCAATGTGGGTACTAAAGCTGATGTGTTTTACTTTTGGAAATAAGTATTGAATAGGTACTACAAATATAAACTAATTAAAAGAGTGTAAGCTATTTGATGTATATGAATAAACGTTTATCGTATGAAAGTTCATTGTAGTGGTGAATGGTAACTACTTATTTAGTAATTTGCTTACTTAAAAATTTACTTACCCCACGACGTTTTGGGAGCGACAAACTGCTTTGTCATTCAGGTGGGGCGACTGCGGGTTGACTATGTTGTGGCTCGTGGGCCTATCTCCTTTCATCTTAGTTGTGGGAATAGTGGAAACCGCACAGGTTTAACCTCATAACTCAGCTAATTGTTTCTTCTCGTTGTCAAAAGTCTCGTTTGAACCTATTATCCTCCCTGTCTTTATGTGTAATATCACAATGTATAATAGCTGCACAAACGTACACTTCCAAGTAATACTTCATGTGTAATTACCCACCTACGGATCATATTCATATTCATCAAAGCGGTTTCGATGTAATTATGTGACTATGACAACGTATATCAGGGCGTTGAAAGCGGTTTGATCAAGGCGAATTGGAAGAATTGGTTTGAAAAACTCGCCAATATACAGTTAAAAAGCAAACCGATTTAATGGAAACGCTTTAGCATAGACATAGGCCCTAACTAAGTAGTCTTAGGGGCTATCCTAACCTAGAAAAGGTAAAATAGGGCTGCATTTTGTACTTACCTACTCCCATCCAATGCCACCACTATTTTCTTTTCTTTTATTATTAATTAAATTGTATTATATATTTATTATAGTTTTTACATTTATTATTTATATATTATTATTAAAAAAGCGAGAACTTGCTGTAGCTTGCACAGCCATTTAGTTCAAAGCACAGTTACGCAAGTCAGGTGTGCCGTGTCTACGAGCACACTGGAAACCACTTTGAAGCGTATATCAAGTTAAATTCAAGCGGATTGAAGACTCCAACTCACTTCCTAAAGTGAATTGGATCGGGATCTGTTTGGGTAAAATTCGGTGTGTTTATCAGGCTCCACAATCTTTGAGAACCAAATCGCCTTCATTAAATGCGCATTAAACGCCCTGATATACGTAGTATATGTCTTTTTGTCTAGTACATCTCAATCAGTATTTAAGATTTAGTTTGATTGGGCATATGGGACGCTAGTTTCACAAAGCACCAACTCCTAAGTTGTGAAATGTACGTGTGTACATTCACGGAGTATAACTCCTTAGTGGTCAAACAATCATCGCTGGGTCTTACTAAACATTCTTACATTAATCTGAATTAAGACACAGTGAGGCATGGAGTATCTCACTAAGATTTGCTCTGTTGACGACTTAGGCATCTTTCGGGATCCAAACCCTGAATCTTACTTTAGTACATTGAGTTTGAATATATATCACTGGATAGGACCAAAGATTACTGAGTGCGAACGCAATAATAGCGAAACCCAGCCCATCAGGTAAATCTCCATACAGTGACGTCACTAGGCGAGGACCAAGCGCCAACGCAATAAAAGCGAAACCCAGCCCACCAGGTAAATCTCCATACAGTGACGTCACTAGGCGAGGACCAAGCGCGAACGCAATAAAAGCGAAACCCAGCCCACCAGGTAAATCTCCATACAGTGACGTCACTAGGCGAGGACCAAGCGCGAACGCAATAATAGCGAAACCCAGCCCATCAGGTAAATCTCCATACAGTGACGTCACTAGGCGAGGACCAAGCGCGAACGCAATAATAGCACACCCAGCCCACCAGGTAAATCACCGTACAGTGACGTCACTAGGCGAGGACCAAGCGCGAACGCAATAATAGCGAAACCCAGCCCACCAGGTAAATCTCAATACAGTGACGTCACTAGGCGAGGACCAAGCGCTAACGCAATAATAGTGAAACCCAGCCCACCAGGTAAATCTCCATACAGTGACGTCACTAGGCGAGGAACAAGCGCGAACGCAATAATAGCGAAACCCAGCCCACCAGGTAAATCACCGTACAGTGACGTCACTAGGCGAGGACCAAGCGCGAACGCAATAATAGCGAAACCCAGCCCACCAGGTAAATCTCCATACAGTGACGTCACTAGGCGAGGACCAAGCGCGAACGCAATAATAGCGAAACCCAGCCCATCAGGTAAATCTCCATACAGTGACGTCACTAGGCGAGGACCAAGCGCGAACGCAATAATAGCGAAACCCAGCCCACCAGGTAAATCACCGTACAGTGACGTCACTAGGCGAGGACCAAGCGCGAACGCAATAATAGCGAAACCCAGCCCACCAGGTAAATCTCCATACAGTGACGTCACTAGGCGAGGAACAAGCGCGAACGCAATAATAGCACACCCAGCCCATCAGGTTAATCTCCGTACAGTGACGTCACTAGGCGGGGACCAAGCGCGAACGCAATAATAGCGAAACCCAGCCCACCAGGTAAATCTCCATACAGTGACGTCACTAGGCGAGGAACAAGCGCGAACGCAATAATAGCACACCCAGCCCATCAGGTTAATCTCCGTACAGTGACGTCACTAGGCGGGGACCAAGCGCGAACGCAATAATAGCGAAACCCAGCCCACCAGGTAAATCTCCATACAGTGACGTCACTAGGCGAGGACCAAGCGCGAACGCAATAATAGCACACCCAGCCCACCAGGTAAATCTCCATACAGTGACGTCACTAGGCGAGGACCAAGCGCGAACGCAATAATAGCACACCCAGCCCACCAGGTTAATCTCCGTACAGTGACGTCACTAGGCAAGGACCAAGCGCGAACGCAATAATAGCACACCCAGCCCATCAGGTTAATCTCCGTACAGTGACGTCACTAGGCGGGGACCAAGCGCGAACGCAATAATAGCACACCCAGCCCATCAGGTAAATCTCCGTACAGTGACGTCACTAGGTGAGGACCAAGCGCGAACGCAATAATAGCACACCCAGCCCATCAGGTAAATCTCCGTACAGTGACGTCACTAGGCGAGGACCAAGCGCGAACGCAATAATAGCACACCCAGCCCATCAGGTTAATCTCCATACAGTGACGTCACTAGGCGTGGAACAAGCGCGAACGCAATAATAGCACACCCAGCCCACCAGGTTAATCTCCGTACAGTGACGTCACTAGGCAAGGACCAAGCGCGAACGCAATAATAGCACACCCAGCCCATCAGGTTAATCTCCGTACAGTGACGTCACTAGGCGGGGACCAAGCGCGAACGCAATAATAGCACACCCAGCCCATCAGGTAAATCTCCGTACAGTGACGTCACTAGGTGAGGACCAAGCGCGAACGCAATAATAGCACACCCAGCCCATCAGGTTAATCTCCGTACAGTGACGTCACTAGGCGAGGACCAAGCGCGAACGCAATAATAGCACACCCAGCCCATCAGGTAAATCTCCGTACAGTGACGTCACTAGGCGAGGACCAAGCGCGAACGCAATAATAGCGAAACCCAGCCCATCAGGTAAATCTCCGTACAGTGACGTCACTAGGCGAGGACCAAGCGCGAACGCAATAATAGCACACCCAGCCCATCAGGTTAATCTCCGTACAGTGACGTCACTAGGCGAGGACCAAGCGCGAACGCAATAATAGCGAAACCCAGCCCACCAGGTAAATCTCCGTACAGTGACGTCACTAGGCGAGGACCAAGCGCGAACGCAATAATAGCGAAACCCAGCCCACCAGGTAAATCTCCGTACAGTGACGTCACTAGGCGAGGACCAAGCGCGAACGCAATAATAGCACACCCAGCCCATCAGGTTAATCTCCGTACAGTGACGTCACTAGGCGAGGACCAAGCGCCAACGCAATAATAGCACACCCAGCCCATCAGGTTAATCTCCGTACAGTGACGTCACTAGGCGAGGACCAAGCGCGAACGCAATAATAGCACACCCAGCCCATCAGGTTAAACTCCGTACAGTGACGTCACTAGGCGAGGACCAAGCGCCAACGCAATAATAGCACACCCAGCCCATCAGGTTAATCTCCGTACAGTGACGTCACTAGGCGAGGACCAAGCGCGAACGCAATAATAGCGAAACCCAGCCCATCAGGTTAATCTCCGTACAGTGACGTCACTAGGCGAGGACCAAGCGCGAACGCAATAATAGCGAAACCCAGCCCATCAGGTAAATCTCTGTACAGTGACGTCACTAGGCGAGGACCAAGCGCCAACGCAATAATAGCGAAACCCAGCTCATCAGGTAAATCTCCATACAGTGACGTCACTAGGCGAGGACCAAGCGCGAACGCAATAATAGCGAAACCCAGCCCATCAGGTAAATCTCCGTACAGTGACGACACTAGGCGAGGACCAAGCGCGAACGCAATAATAGCGAAACCCAGCCCATCAGGTAAATCTCCATACAGTGACGTCACTATGCGAGGACCAAGCGCGAACGCAATAATAGCGAAACCCAGCCCATCAGGTAAATCTCCGTACAGTGACGTCACTAGGTGATGACCAAGCGCGAACGCAATAATAGCGAAACCCAGCCCATCAGGTTAATCTCCGTACAGTGACGTCACTAGGCGAGGACCAAGCGCGAACGCAATAATAGCGAACCCAGCTCACCAGGTAAATCTCTGTACAGTGACATCACTAGGCGAGGACCAAGCGCGAACGCAATAATAGCGAAACCCAGCCCATCAGGTTAATCTTCGTACAGTGACGACACTAGGCGAGGACCAAGCGCGAACGCAATAATAGCGAAACCCAGCCCATCAGGTAAATCTCCGTACAGTGACGACACTAGGCGAGGACCAAGCGCGAACGCAATAATAGCGAAACCCAGCCCATCAGGTAAATCTCCATACAGTGACGTCACTAGGCGAGGACCAAGCGCGAACGCAATAATAGCGAAACCCAGCCCATCAGGTTAATCTTCGTACAGTGACATCACTAGGCGAGGACCAAGCGCGAACGCAATAATAGCGAAACCCAGCCCATCAGGTAAATCTCCGTACAGTGACGACACTAGGCGAGGACCAAGCGCGAACGCAATAATAGCGAAACCCAGCCCATCAGGTAAATCTCCATACAGTGACGTCACTAGGCGAGGACCAAGCGCGAACGCAATAATAGCGAAACCCAGCCCATCAGGTAAATCTCCGTACAGTGACGTCACTAGGTGATGACCAAGCGCGAACGCAATAATAGCGAAACCCAGCCCATCAGGTTAATCTCCGTACAGTGACGACACTAGGCGAGGACCAAGCGCGAACGCAATAATAGCAAAACCCAGCCCATCAGGTAAATCTCGGTACAGTGACGTCACTAGGCGAGGACCAAGCGCGAACGCAATAATAGCGAAACCCAGCCCATCAGGTAAATCTCCGTACAGTGACGTCACTAGGCGAGGACCAAGCGCGAACGCAATAATAGCGAAACCCAGCCCATCAGGTAAATCTCTGTACAGTGACGTCACTAGGCGAGGACCAAGCGCGAACGCAATAATAGCGAAACCCAGCCCATCAGGTAAATCTCCGTACAGTGACGTCACTAGGCGAGGACCAAGCGCGAACGCAATAATAGCGAAACCCAGCCCATCAGGTAAATCTCTGTACAGTGACGTCACTAGGCGAGGACCAAGCGCGAACGCAATAATAGCGAAACTCAGCCCATCAGGTTAATCTCCGTACAGTGACGTCACTAGGCGAGGACCAAGCGCGAACGCAATAATAGCGAACCCAGCTCACCAGGTTAATCTCTGTACAGTGACATCACTAGGCGAGGACCAAGCGCGAACGCAATAATAGCGAACCCAGCTCACCAGGTAAATCTCTGTACAGTGACATCACTAGGCGAGGACCAAGCGCGAACGCAATAATAGCGAACCCAGCTCACCAGGTAAATCTCTGTACAGTGACGTCAGCCGTCAGCGAGCAATCCACTCAAATCTATCACGAGCCCAGTAAAAGTTGTGTTGATTTGTTTTCACTTATCAAGCGTTTAAAAAACTACTATCCTTAATATAACGAATGTTTTCCTAGGAAGAAATGATCATTTTGAGAAAGTGTTACCGTTCTGTTCGGCCCTGGAACCAAGAAATTTATACGAAATTAGTTGTATGGCAATTTGGTCTGACTCAAAAAGCCCGATTTACACACCGTAATAAGGTTAAAGGTCTGAGGTTTGACAAAGTTGAATCAAGCCAGTGGCATCATTCTAATTTGTTGGCTCTTATCCCTTATTTTCTTATCCCAGCCAATGAGAGGCGACCTTTTATAAATCCGGCCAATAGAAGCGATCCTAGTAAATCATTTAGGAAACTACTTTCCTAGCAACAAAATCGTAATTCTTAAAACGTAAACCTCATTACGGTGTGTAAACCCAGCGAAAGTGAATAAACGTACAAACCGGTTTATAGCGGTAAAAACCCCATAGTAATATCAGGATTATTTTGCAATTCAATTGCATTGATGAATGTAACTGTTGAACGAAAGATAACGCGCTCAGTGGTCTTAATCGCCCATAATAAGAGAAATGAATGAATCAATCAGGCAATCAATCTCACTCCCACCGTGTGCTCTATGATGCTAAGCACTCTTGCCGTGGCCTGTACCATGACATCCCTCTTGCTGTGCCGTGCTAAACCCCCTATTAGACCAGAGGGTGTGGATCATGACGGAGCTAATCGCAGCCCCACTCCACGGATAGGACGACGATATAAATGCAAGCAGACCCACACCACGCAATGCTGATTGACGACGGATCAGTTACATCACTGTAACTATAACGACATGATTTGGTTGATCGTCTTGGACACCCGGACAAGGTCGTTAAAACTAAGCCATCTTGGCTCGGTATAATCCTGATCGTAGTCCACAGACCACAAGGGATGGGTTGGGAATGGGGTTTTCTAATTGTGGTTTGATAATTGATTTCAAGAGACAGGATGTTACATTTCGAACGGAGGAACAAGTAGTAATGGAGAAGAAACATCTCGAGTTTCTTGAAATTAAATATACAAGTAAAATTGAGAACTGAATCCTACGCATAAACGACAAATAATGGACGTTTTGAACAGTCTTTGGCTAGCTTTGCATATTGTCATTGGTAATTAGTATTAACAGGGTACGCGTTATCATTGTCGACATTGTTGATATTACCGGCGTGACAGCCACGGTCGATTACACTTTGGTCTGCTACATCATGGTTGTTACGGTCCATGCTCGAATCCTGGCTTAGGCATTGTATTCTTGTAGCGTTTTTAATTGATTCGAAAATGTGATCCGTGAAGTCCAAATAATTATCATCATCCCCGTCATTGAAAATTATTTGTTGAGCAATTTACTGTTTTCTACAAGAGCTTGCATTTTGAAGTTTAGAAACCATATAAAATGGATGACAGGACTAAAAAGTCACATCCTAGATAAATCTTGTTCAAGTTTAATAACTGTGTAGTGTGACCTCTCGTCGACTTTATATTAATCGAGGTATACATATATATTTACTGTCAAATTATTTCTTATTTTCTGTGTTCCTGATTCTGTGAATCGACAATAGGCAACACGCGTACGATTTTTGTTTGTTAAACCAAGCACTCAGTTTAATAGTATTAGATACAACTAGGAAAACGCTCTGTTTGCACGTTGATAAGCGAGCGCGTCCATATCTACGAACGTTCTGGCGAAAAGATCTCAAAGCTAATAAAAACAACAATTAACAACAATTCAAGAATGCACATTGCAAACATTTTTCTAATTCCCATAGCTATTATAATTCCCGATATTGTTGAATGCAGTGCCATGTGCGTTGCTAAGAATTTTCTTTGTCATGTTTTCGCCGCGGTCCGCCACAGTTACTAACAGTTATTGACAGCAATAGAAATGTAATTTCTGCCTCTAATACGTATCCGATCGCGTCTAAATTAGTATATTCGTGACCGGATGAAAATGTACTACAAGATAGCCACCTCACATTTTGCTGTTACTGTTTTTCAGAAAAATATTTTCGAGTAACTTTTGTGTAACTTTGCCAATATTGATCAGATAGCCATTAAATGAACATATTCGTGACCGGAAAAAGCTTTAAAAAAATATGGCTATCTCACATTTTGCCGCCATTTTGTTTCAGAAAAATATTTTGCAGTACTTATGGTGTAACTTTGTTACTTTTCAAACGATTTTGCCTCAAAACTATACACCTTTAATCCACATCGAGGCTTGTGGATGGTCCAAATTTCAAGTTGATCGGACTTTCCGTTCGACCGCTATCGACGGACATAAAAACAAAACAAAAACAAAAAAAACAAACAAAAAAACAGAACGAAGTGCCATAAGAGTCTCGTGGGAACGCTCGCTTCGCTCGCTTAAAAAGTATATTAATGCAAGTCCTAAGTAAAAAAAAAGAAATCTTAAAATGGGTTGAATGTGGTCGCATTTATTGAAGTTTACACTCGGGGATCGTAAACGCGTACAGGTAGGAGTGACGTCATGATTCAGTAGACGTGGCGTAACAAACCAATCGCTGAGGTGGTGAGCGTACACAGACACAAACCACGACGTCAAATCTCATCAACATGGCGGTGTCTCGTTTTTCGTGCCCATTCAATTTTTACTAGGAAAACGCTCTGTTTGACGCGTTGATAAGCGAGCGCGTCCATATCTACGAACGTTCTGGCGAAAAAATCTCAAAGCTAATAAAAACAACAATTAACAACAATTCAAGAATGCACATTGCAAAAAAATTTCTAATTCCCATAGCTATTATAATTCCCGATATTGTTGAATGCAGTGCCATGTGCGTTGCTAAGAATTATCTTTGTCATGTTTTCGCCGCGGTCCGCCACCGTTACTAACAGTTATTGACAGCAATAGAAATGTAATTTCTGCCTCTAATGCGTATCCGATCGCGTCTAAATTAGTATATTCGTGACCGGATGAAAATGTACTACAAGGTAGCCACCTCACATTTTGCTGTTACTGTGTTTCAGAAAAATATTTTCGAGTAACGTTTGTGTAACTTTGCCAATATTGATCAGATATCCATTAAATGAACATATTCGTGACCGGAAAAAGCTTTAAAAAAATATAACTATCTCACATTTTGCCGCCATTTTGTTTCAGAAAAATATTTTGCAGTAACTATGGTGTAACTTTGTAACTATACAAACGATTTTGCCTCAAAACTATACACCTTCAATCCACATCGAGGCTTGTGGATGGTCTAAATTTCAAGTTGATCGGACTTTCCGTTCGACCGCTATCGACGGACATAAAAACAAAAAAAAACAGAAAAAAACCAACAAACAAACAGAATGAAGTGCCGTTAGACTCTAGTACGGTACACTAGGAAAACGCTCTGTTTGACGCGTTGATAAGCGAGCGCGTCAATATCTACGAACTTTCTGGTGAAAAGTTTTCAATGCTAATACGAACAACAATTAACAACAATTCAAGAATGCGCATTGCAAAAATTGTTCTTATTTCCATGGCTATTATACTTTCCGACATTGTTGTATGCAGTGCAATGTGCGTTGCTAAGAATTTTCGTGGTCATGTTTTCAATACGGTCCGCCACCGTTACTAACACTTATTGACAGCAATAGAAATGTAATTTCTGCCTCTAATACGTATTGGATCGCGTTTACATTAGTATATTCGTGACCGGACAAAAATTTACTATAAGATAGCCACCTCACATTTTGCTGTTACTGCGTTTTAGAAAAATATTTTCGAGTAACTTTTGTGTTACTTTGCCAATATTTATTGTATCGCCAAAAAATGAACATATTCGTGACCGGAAAAAA
Source organism: Isoperla grammatica (assembly GCA_945910005.1). Lineage (NCBI taxonomy): Eukaryota > Metazoa > Arthropoda > Insecta > Plecoptera > Perlodidae > Isoperla > Isoperla grammatica. The sequence goes on along the minus strand of OX246737.1, from coordinate 91,152,509 downwards.
GTTTAAAAAAATATGGCTATCTCACATTTTGCCGCCATTTTGTTTCAAAAAAATATTTTGCAGTAACTATGGTGTAACTTTGTAACTTTTCAAACGATTTTGCCTCAAAACTATACACCTTCAATCCACATCGAGGCTTGTGGATGGTCCAAATTTCAAGTTGATCGGACTTTCCGTTCGACCGCTATCGACAGACATAAAAACAAAAAAAAAACAAAACAAACAAAAAAAAAAAAAACAGAACGAAGTGCCATAAGAGTCTCGTGGAAACGCTCGCTTCGCTCGCTTAAAAAAAAAAAAAAAAAACAGAACGAAGTGCCATAAGAGTCTCGTGGAAACGCTCGCTTCGCTCGCTTAATTAAGCGAGAGAAGCAAACGTCTCTATTAGACCTTTATTGCACTTCGTTCTGTCTTTTTTTTTTATGTCTGTCGATAGCGATCGAACGGAAAGTCCGATCAACTTGAAATTTGGACCATCCACAAGCCTCGATGTGGATTGAAAGTGTATACTTTAAAGGCAAAATCGTTTGAAAAGTTACAAAGTTACACCATACTTACTGCAAAATATTTTTCTGAAACAAAATGGTGGCAAATTTGAAAAGCCATATTTTTCTACAGATTTTTCCGGTCACGAATATATTCATTTTATGGCGATCTGATAAGTATTGGGAAAGTTACACCAATGTTACTCAAAAATATTTTTCTCAAACGCAGTAACGGTAAAATGAGAGGTGGCTTCATTATAGTAAATTTCGTCCGGTCACGAATATACTAATATAAACGCGATCTGATACGTATTAGAGGCAGAAATTACATTTCTATTGCTGTCAATAACTGTTAGTAACGGTGGTTGACCGTGTTGAAAACATGACAACGAAAATTCTTAGCAACGCACATTGCACTGCATTCAACAATGTCGGGAAGTATAATAGCTATGGAAATTAGAAAAGTTTTTGCAATGCGCATTCTTGACTTGTTGTTAATTGTTGTTTTTATTAGCTTTGAGATCTTTTCGCTAGAAAGTTCGTAGATATGGACGCGCTCGCTTATCAACGCGTCAAACAGAGCGTTTTCCTAGTAGCTATGGAAATTAGAAAAATGTTTGCAATGCGCATTCTTAAACTGTTGTTAATTGTTGTTTTTATTAGCTTTGAGATGTTTTCGACAGAATGTTCGTAGATATATTGACGCGCTCGCTTATCAACGCGTCAAACAGAGCGTTTTCCTAGTAGCTATGGAAATTAGAAAAATTTTTGCAATGCACATTCTTGAATTGTTGTTAATTGTTGTTTTTATTTACTTTGAGAACTTTTCTCCACAAAGTTCGTAGATATGGACGCGCTCGCTTATCAATGCGTCACACAAGAGCGTTTTCCTAGCTAAGCGAGCGAAGCGAGCGTCTTCACTAGACTCTTATGGCACTTCGTTCTGTTTTTTTTTTGTTTTTTTTTATATATAAATATATGTCTGTCGATAGCGGCCGAACGGAAAGTCCGATCAACTTGAAATTCGGACCATCTACAAGCCTCGATGTGGATTGAAGGTGTATAGTTTTGAGACAAAATCGTTTGAAAAGTTACAAAGTTACACCATAGTTACTGCAAAATATTTTTCTGAAACAAACTGGCGGCAAAATGTGAGATTGCCATATTTTTCTAAAGCTCGGTCACGAATATGTTTACTTTATGGCGATTTGATTAATATTGGTAAGTTACACAAAAGTTACTCGAAAATGTATTTCTGAAACACAGTAACATCAAAATGTGAGGTGGCTATCTTATAGTACATTTTTATCCGGTCACGAATATACTTATTTAAAAGCGATCTGATACGTATTTGAGGCAGAAATTACATTTCTATTGCTGTCAATAACTTAGTAACGGTGGCGGCCCGTGTTGAAAACATGACGACGAAAATTCTTAGCAACGCACATTGCACTGCATCCAACAATGTCTGGAAGTATTATAGCTATGGAAATTAGAAAAAAAATTTTAATGCGCATTCTTGAATTGTTGTTAATTGTTGTTTGTATTAGCATTGAAAACTTTTCGCCAGAAAGTTCGTAGATATTGACGCGCTCGCTTATCAACGCGTCAAACAGAGCGTTTTCCTAGTTTATTAAATGAAAGACAAGGTATTTAAAAATCGATTAAAATTTTTATACGCGTGTTGTTCCCTATGATAAAGCGAGCGAAGCGAGCGTCTCCATTAGACCTTTATGGCACTTCGCTTTTTTTTTATGTCTGTCGATAGCGGTCGAACGGAATGTCCGATCAACTTGAAATTTAAACCATCCACAAGCCTCGATGTGGATTGAACGTGTATAGTTTTGAGGCAAAATCGTTCGAAAAGTTACAAAGGTACACCATAGTTACTGTAAAATATTTTTCTGAAACAAAATGGCGGCAAAATGTGAGATGGCCATAGTTTTTTAAGCTTTTTTCGGTCACAAATATGTTCATTTTATGGCGATTTGATAAATATTGGCAAAGTTACACAAAAGTTCTCGAAAATATTTTTCTGAAACACAGTAACAGCAAAATGTGAGGTAGCTATCTTATAGTACATTTTTGTCCGGTCACGAATATACTAATGTAAACGCGATCTGATACTTATTAGAGGCAGAAATTACATTTCAAATGTGTCAATAACTGTTAGTAACGGTGGCGGACCGCGGCGAAACACTTGACAGAATGACAACGAAAATTCTTAGCAGCGCACATTGCACTGCATGCAACCATATCGGGAAGTATAATAGCTATGGAAATTAGAAAAATGTTTGCAATGTGAATTCTTGAATTGACCAGTTTCATCAACAGCGCTGCGGCGAGTTTTGGAAGCTCGCATATGACATAGATAACATTGAAGGCATAGGCAAAAACCCACTTATCTCGCTCTAGCTACAAAAATAATTTTTTTAGCGGGAGACTTATTTGAAGGCGTTTATAGGAACTACAATTCTACGTATGTCAAAAGTATTTTGAAAAATCTACATGCAGCGATGAGGGAATTATTGATCGTAAATGATCTTCTTGCGTGTGGCTGCTGCGGGAATCTCGCCTCTAAGGCGTGACCTTCTGTCGTATGAGCAGGCTGGGCCGTCGCTGGTGCGCATAAGGTCGACTAGCGAGATTTGAGTGAGACCCACATTTCAAACGAACAAGCCGCGCGAAGAAACCGTTGTACAAGTAGGAAATATGAAAATAGAACCTATCAACACGCTCATTGGATCTGACAGATCGGCGCGTCAAGTTGACTTGAATGTGCAATATTAGGTTCGGGATTTGTAAATCATAAACACGCGAAGAAACCGTTGTACAAGTAGGAAATATGAAAATAGAACCTATCAACACGCTCATTGGATCTGACAGATCGGCGCGTCAAGTTGACTTGAATGTGCAATATTAGGTTCGGGATTTGTAAATCATAAACAAATGAAGTGGAATGGTTTATTATTTTCACTTCTCACAAACGTCTGGTATGTATACAGTATTTGTTAAAAAATGAATTATACATATAAGTGATAAACATATCGAGACGGAATGTTAAATTCAGTGCTATATTACCAGTTTGTCATATTAAGAAATCAACTGTAAGAAAAAAATACACTTGCTTGGTGATGTGCACCATTCGCCGATCTATCAGATCCAATGAGCGTGTTGATAGGTTCTATTTTCATATTTGCTAGTTGTACAACGGTTTCTTGGCGCGGCTTGTTCGTTTGAAATGTGGATCTCACTCAAATCTCGCTAGTCGACCTTATGCGCATCAGCGACGGCCCAGCCTGCTCATACGACAGAAGGTCACGCCTTAGAGGCGAGATTCCCGCAGCAGCCACACGCAAGAAGATCATTTACGATCAATAATTCCCTCATCGCTGCATGTAGATTTTTCGTAATACTTTCGAAATACGTAGAATTGTAGTTCCTATAAACGCCTTCAAATAAGTCTCCCGCTAAAAAAATTATTTTCGTAGCTAGAGCGAGATAAGTGGGTTTTCGCCTATGCCTTCAATGTTATCTATGTCATATGCGAGCTTCCAAAACTCGCCGCAGCGCTGTTGATGAAACTGGTCAATTGTTGTTAATTGCTGTTTTTATTAGCTTTGAGATCTTTTCGCCAGAACGTTCGTAGATATGGACGCGCTCGCTTATCAACGCGTTTTCCTAGTACAATTCCTATAGCCCTTTAGCTTACCCGTTTAGCGTACCAAGAGACTAACGATTCTTATGTATGGGCAATGAAGGTTACTAAAGGGCACAGGATAGCCTATGTCCAGGCCTTCCACACAATTCTTATGTAGGCATGAAGGTTACTAAAGGGCACAGGATAGCCTATGTCCAGGCCTTCCACACAATACAAAGCAAACGTTCTTTGTAAAAAGACTTGAAATCATTGGAGCGCGCTTAGCGATGCCAATAATATGTTATGTCAAGCGTATTTTAATATCCTCTACACCTAGGGCCAAGTATTTACAAGTTTCCATACGCAATACGACATCAAAACAAACGGAAGCCACATTAAATAGTATACGAGCTATGTTCACACAACCAGGAATGCACGAACTTATCCGAAGAGGTGTCGATAAAGAAGATATCGTTACTACCCCTGATTTAAATTATGCCGGCAAGTGAACTGTATGCGACGTAAGTAATCAAGGGTAGGTGAGAACTCGTATTTACTCTCACAACTCGTCTGCAATAAGTTTGTATCCGATATAGTTTACTGGTCGTTATTTCTTTTAAACATTATCACTAAACTTGGCTTTCGGGTATAGCCGCAGCAATAATCGACGCGGCTATACCCGAAAGCCAAGTTTAGTGATTGACTCGGGCCGCGAAAGCCTACGTGAGTGTTTTAAACATTATGTTCTCTTAAACTATTTTGAGCCAAAAAATAATAGAGTGAGTGCAAAACACTGCTTATGCCTAGTTCACATAAAGTCGTATGGTTTAGTCGTAGTAGTAGTCGTATGATTTAACATAGGAAATCCATGTACGGTCACACGGTTTAGTCGTAAGGTTCAGTCGTAGTCGTAGTTGTAAAAGAAGTTGAATATTTTGAAAATTGTCATCTTTCTTACGACTATACCACACAGGCTTGTGACTTGCGAATCAGACGGTGAAACGTCACTTACGACAGACGAATGAAATGATACCTACTTACTTTAGTCAGTTGTGATACTGTACTGCTACAAACCTACTAGCCGAGAGTTGAAAGACTATTTCATGAACTTCCGGTTTCTATCTAAGTTATGTTAAATAAAAACTGATCTCGTCATCACAACCAAAGTTTAAAGAGCGTAAACGAAAAGTGACGCATCTTTTAGCGAAGTGCTTTGGTAGATCTCCAGATTACGCCCTCAAAATCTTTAATCCCACCATACGACTTTATGTGAACTGGGCATTAAAGTAAAAACATGTTCTGTTCAACACGACTTAGTTATGTGTGCGAGTGTACATTAATGACACACTTAGCTTCAGCTACTTACTATACTAATTTTGCCATTCTGAAATTTTGCCATTCTGAATTGGAACTAAGTATAGACAAAAATTGCCTTCGTGCTTCTACTGACGCACAAAAATAAATGAAGATTAATTTCAGACCCGACGGAATGACCAACGGTTTTTATTTCAAACTGATTCGGGCACATTAGCGTCAAAGCAAAAAAACAAAATGGTATCAGTGATCCAGTTTAGCACATTTTGCAAAATCCGTGTGAAGTTCGTTAAAATATTACGCTTGCGACCTCGAGGGGGAGGGGGGGACTAATGCTAACGCATTGACGGGAGTTAATTGAGTTAATTCGGCGCAATCCGATGCGGTAAGTGCGCGTAATGTACGGTGGTGCTCCGAACACGCGTACACTCACGGTAACAATTATTAGAGACGGCTTAGATTCACAGCAACTGTCTCATGGTATGGTGACGTAGTGGTAGAGACCACATTACCACACTTCGTATAGTTCCCCCACTCGTAACTATTCTTATGCGGAGTCATGCTGTACTGTATAGTGACATCCTTCTATAACAGCGGGAATGTCCCCGTTTTATGCACGCTATTCCAACGAAAATCAATCCAATCATGGAGCTATTACATACATGCATATAGTCGGTCACCTGTTTACTACGGTGCACCAGTCTTACCACACTGTGAGCGGGGGTTTCTGAATTACAAAGCATCGCTCCAACATTATCAGTACAGTATTGTTGCATTGCAGTATTGTGCATTATCAATATAGCAGGTTCAGTATTGACGTTACTGAACCTGCTGAGTGCATCAGCCTCGCTTGGAATGTGCCTAGACAAGGCCTGCCAACAGACACGCTGATAGTATCACTGCAATATACCAGAGGCACGAGAACGAGATGCAACTGGATTAGGTTGGTAGCTGTTACATACGTCACTTGACTACTCCATCATCCGTGACGACACCATCTTGAAAGTTAATGCAACGCATTTATATATATATATATATGTGTGTGAGATATCTACACTGGTATCAAGGTGTTTTAGCCGTCAGACATCGGAGAAGTTAGCGTAACTCACCTACCATGTCTCGCTCTGCTGTACACGTATTAGGCCAATGCAGTGGAGAGACTGAGAGCAGTCTGAGGGGTATCGCACTTCAAGTTGCCAATCAATTAAAACTACCCCTCGTCCCCACCCCCAACACACACCCCCCTACCAGTGCGTTCCCCACTGCACATTGCACTAAACAGCGATTATTGAGTTCCGATGAAGTCTGGCGGGTTAACATGAATGCACCATTTAACAATACGTCACTTCACATGATCCAATTATAAGGCCCGCGAGATAAATGTACTCGTCGCAGTTTGTGCCAAAAACTTCTCCTATTTCAAATCTGCCTTGTAATTATTATATTTGTTTAATAGTGACTAGGCGAATGTAGAATGTAGATGTGGATACTTTTTATTGTAATAAATAATACTACAGATGTGTGTCACTATTGAATATCAGATCTTCCGTTCTGTATTTAATTACGCATTGCTTACGATCACATTCAACGCACTGATACTAATAGGTGTTTTAGCTGTAAAAGCTACCACAGTAGTTCTTAACCTTTTTTTGTTGGCGCCCCCCTTTGCATCAGTTCATGGACAGTGCAACTACGTCACGACGCTAAATTCAAATACAACCCCAAAGATGTTTACGTCATGAACTAGTGATTCGTGGCCGACCTGCGAAGCCAAATTTTCTAATACCGATCACCGACTGCTGTGATTGGTACACGAATTATTTGTCTTCGTCTATGACGGAAGCTGCATTGAAAGGAAGTTCTTGTGACACTACTAACACTCGAATACGTTATAAAAAGCAGTTTTATATATTTCATAGAACATATTTTTCGTTTTCGTGGGCTAAAAGTTGTCAAAAATACCAACAAAATAAGTTATATTATTTGTTGAAGAAGTGGTATTGAGGACAACTTTGTTTCAAGGACGACAATGTCTTGAAACGTTATTAATCACGCAGAAAATCAACCTTCAACCCTCAAGCCTCAAACCTCAACCCTCAATGCTGCTTAATGGCACGCGTTCTTTTTATGCGTCTTTAATGCCGTATCTCAGTTTTTTAACACGTTACAAATCACAAACTAAAATAACAGTATAATAATGTAAATATTTATTTGCCGTAAATAGATACAAACGTAACAATATTGTGTCAAAATATTCGCGAGTTTGAATTTTACGGGTATACATGGACCCACATTTTAACCCTACAAACGCAAGAAAATAAAACAACATTTCAGCTCCTTGGTCTGAGTTGAACAAGCTTTTTGATCCATAGTTCCACGAAAACTTTCATTTCAATATTTGTATGTTATCGCCCAGTACTGCAACCACCAAAATATCGCGCCGTGTTGTGGTTTAGCAACAGATTGTGTTGCACAGCGCGTGACCTCTCTGTACCCTGATTTATTAAGGATTGTCTACGAACCACGCCGACATACTTTCCGATCAATTAGGGTACAGGAATCAGCTAATTACTAAGCTCGTCCCCTCGCCGTCGAGCTGGGCCGCGGTAAACAAGCGACGGCGGTTGACCGCAAGCTGCACTTGATACGTCCGGAATGCTAAACCAGGGGATGAGATTACGGCACAGCTGTGGGGAATGGGACGTCCTGTAGGAAGAAAACAGGGATCGGATCGATAGACATTGGGAACCCTTGACATGGAAGCCAAAATACGGGTCTCTCCCTCCCGACAATCGTCTTCAATGATTGTGGGATGAAGGTTATGTAGGCCTGAACATAGGACCTAAAACGTGTGCAGTAGTCAAAACTAAGAAACGCAGACACACAAGTGCTGACAACTTGACCGCTGACCCCATCCAATTTGTTAGGTTTTGTAGGTCTACGAACTCCGTTCACCATGTTGTGTAGGGGGTGGCGGACCTAAACAGAGCATGCATAAAGATGTATTACAATACTCTATCTCTTTTCTGACGGTGTCTGTCTGTCTGTCTGTCTGTCTATCTGTAGACGTGCTAGACTGGTTGGCCTAAAAATAAGTACCCATGCACAATGATGATGATGATATTTGGGGTTTTACGTCCCATAGTTTTGCAACGAGGCTAATCGAGACGATGAGTGGGTGATTCTAAAGATGAAAAACCGCCACATGACATCCGTGCCTAAGCCAGGATTCGAACCTGGAACGCAGAGACCGCGGTTTACTAGACCAACGCCTCGGCCAACTGCGCCGGCTACCTACAAAACTGTTGTAGTTTATTAATTATTATTTTATTTAATGATGTACTTGACAACTAGGTCATATGATGTCGGGGAACGATTTGAGGAAAAGGAGAAGTAGGAGGACGGTTAAAGGGAGGGAAAGGGAGAAGGGAGGAACTCATTTCGTCGCGTGTTAGGCTTGGTAGTCACCGCGCACCCAGACAGCGATCAAAACTACTATAGCAGTAGCAGCTACAGTGGGCTTGTCGTTAGTGAGGGAATATTGGAATACTTGCACATTGGATGCAACTATTTTGGTATAGTGAACATAAGTTTGCGTGCATGTGTGTGTGTGTGTGGGTGGTGGAGGGGTGGAGGGGGGGGGGCAGTGATGACCTGAGTCCTCGAGTGTTATGGTCAAAGTATCATTTGTGTACTTATGGTATCCGTGGTCCCAGCAGTGGCGGCTCTGGGGTAATTTTTCTAGTGAGGCGAAATTGCAATTTCGTCAAGCTATGGGGGGCGGGGGGGTGGGGGGGGGGGGGGGGATGCAGTTTTGGGTAGATAGAACAAACACACAAGACACGACAAAAGGTCAATGACAATCGACAGAACGCAGAAGCTTCAGAAGCTTCAAGCTTCATACCAGCTAAACTTGAACGATCTCTTACTTATACGGATGTCCTTTTCTTTTATCTGTCACTAGTTCGAATATTGGTGGTGTAAGCTTACCTGCATTTATAATAGTTTGTTGATCTAACTGAGTTCTCCGCCTAAATGGTTTATTAATAAGTGACACAATTAAATCATTATTCTCTACACACGACGTACGCGCACTGGCACTGGTACCGGCAACAGCCGTCTCCTCCATGGGCCTCGCGACAAGCTATGCGTATCGCCTCATTACCCCGCAACGAACACACGCAAAGCTACTGTCTGACTGACCTAACAAGCCTAAGCTCAAGCCTCTACAGTAGGTTTCGTCGAGAGCGCATGCGCGGCTGCGGCTTGGCGCTCATCGCCTCACCGGCGAGGATTTCTCGATCTGCCAAGCCGGGAGGAGATGCACGAAGGTCTCGCAGCTCAGCGCTCGCGCTTACGAGTAACAACACATGCATATGGGACTATGCGTATTACATAATAACATAAAATAAAAAAATAAAAAATAAAAAGAATAACTTTTTAAATGCGACAAACCATATTGTATGGCGAGCAAGCCAGATTCATTGGTGAGGCTTCGCCTCACTTGCCTCACCGGACGAGCCGCCACTGGGTCCCAGGTAATGCCGCTTTCTTCCACCACCTTCTCAGACCCAACGCGCCGGTAAGTACTTTGCTGGTCGTTATCTCTACTAAATATCTAATATAGCCACTTAGTTATTGAAAACACTCTTTTTTATTCAATCCAACATGAATTGATAGATTCGGGAAGAAGCTTAAATTTCGAAAGTCGTCTTTACGACGAAAACGAAGCGTTTACGAGGGGTTGTTTGTTTCAATGTTACCCTCGTAAAACTCAGTTTTCGTCGCACGGACAAATTTCAAAAAGCAACTATCATTCAAATTCGAGCTTTCTATAAATCTAACATTTCATATTGAATTGAATAAAAAAAGTGCGTTTCAATATCTCCTTTGTTTTTGATATTTAAATGAGATCAAAATGTATTAAGATAACGAGCAGCGAGGCACTTCCCAGCGCGTTGGGTCTCAGGTGGTGGTGGGGCTGTATGCTCACCTGTTACCCTCGCGGAACAGCCGCTTTAGGTCTGTTAAAATTGCCCCAAAAGAAAATGAAATCATGTAACCTACAAAGAATTGAATGCTCTTTTTGGTGGATGTTTTTTGATTCCAATAATAACTTCCGTTTTGTACATGTTCTTAATTAGGTGTGAAAGGTGTCCAGCAACATCACATTACAAAAGGTAATAAAGACTAAAGAGCATCTGACAAAAAACGAAATATTGATTGGAACTAAGAAACATTCATGAGAATGAAAACTAAATTCATTACAGGTTGACATATTTTTATTTAGTTTGGGTCAATTTAAACACACTTTAATAATTAAAGTGATTTTAACAGACTGAAATCGGGAGTTTCGCATGCTGGGTTGACACAACCACAATACCTGAGGACACAGAAACCCTGTTACGGCGTGTGAGTGTGTGTCATGGCGGATCTAATACCGTATTTCAAAGTTCCTCTAGTTTAGTAATTGTGTCAGTTCGCGCCGGTGATTCTGATGCAATTCCAGAAGAGTGATTGCCAAGATAAAGTCTGTGATAAGGGATGTGGAAGTGGGGAGGTAATGGAGTGGAGAGATCGATCCTAGTCGAGAAGAACATTTTGTACAACGCGCAACTTCAGTCAAGATCATTTTGGGTGAAATTGGAGGAATTAATATTTACAAACACTTTTAAAGAAAAAGTGGGAAGCATGTGATTAAAAAATTAAATGATAACAGTGCAAAATAGCTATTTTCTCTTTCAAATCTAAATTTGTTTTTGTAGTCGTAATGTACGAGTTGCTTGTCAAATGCTGACCGTCAATTGATGAGGGATTCATTGTGACCCTCAGTGAAACGGTAAAACAGTAATGTGGGCTGTAGTGTAAATTATTGTTAAATGTATTTTTACAGTAATTATTATTGGTCACAAACAGCAAGTGATTTTTACCAGTCCTTGTGCAAGTAAATCGTGGAAGTAATTTTGAATATCACTGTGACATATAGCTTGTAAACATATCCCATCCTTAACCTAAGGATATAAATTTGAGCAATAACTAACTATTCAAGTATTTTGTAAATGAAAGATTCCATACACTTTTCTATAAACAAAACTAATTATATCAAAGAGATTTCTAAATGAAAAAAATATGCCCCGGGTGAGGATTGAACTCACGACCTTAAGATTATGAGACTTACGCGCTGCCTACTGCGCTACCGAGGCCTTGTGTAGGATGAGCGAAACAATCACACATCAACCAGCTTTTGGTTTTTGAGTCTGTTCCAAGAGGGTCGTCACTCTAGTTGTATTAATATATGCCAGTTCGTGTTCTTATTCATTCGGGCTCTCGTTTTAAAATAAAAACTATTAATTAACTAAACTTCAATCGTAAATGGATAGCGAAAACACCATCAAAAGCACAAGGACCTCTACATCCCCTAGTGGAGGACCGTCGAACTCCCACAGATCCTGAGCGTACCTGGCGGAGATTTAGTGTACTTTGCTGTGAAGAGGTTATTTTGGTGTAAAGTTTTCTAACTTCCTTATCGACTTTCTAATTTTTCTCGTTTACATGTTTTGTCGTTGGTTTATAATTCGTGTTTTTATAATGGTATTGAAATATATGGAAAACATGTGTAAATGGTTTGCAGTTGCCCACGTCATTATAGTGACAATAATCAATACCAATTATTGGTATTGATTATTGTGTGGATGTATGGACACATTGAAATGCCAAAATTAAAAAATACATTAATATACAGAAACTAATATGACATACATAATCATAACTGTCATGAATGAATGCTGTACGGTTATATTACGTCACAAATAACATCTCCACCTGTCACTGGTTAGCGGTCTCACCTACCTTGTGAATGCTGACGACATAGATGAATTATTCGGAACCAATCAGCGGTTGGCTTTACTGGCCGACGTACTACTAATCTATGACGTCATCATCCACAAGGTTGCTGTGGAACGACTTTTTTCACACTCATTGCGTTCTGTCATTTTAATTTATTCCAATATGATGAGACCTCTTTGGTCTAAACATTCATCCATGCTAAAATTTAACTGCTAAAAAAGTATAAAATCTATTATTTTTATTACGTTTATAAAACAAAACATTACTGACAATGAATTAATGAGTGTCATTATTTATTAGCGAAACCTTTTTCCGTTTCGTGTCACAAATAATTACAATAACAATTGTTTGGAGTGTATAATATGTTCGATGCTATTAGCCTTGATATTATAAGGTAACTCAATGCTATTATATCTTTCACCGCACACAGACACACGCTAATCGACTACAGTGTTTAGTATTCAGAACTATATATAGGTATTTGTGTGTACAATCGCATTCCCTATAGATTAATGTCGTTGAGAATTAATCGGTGTGACAGACGCAAATGCGACCACTAAAACACAAGTGCGAAGAGCAATGTGGATGGGGCTGCACCGAAATAACCTCAGCGGTATTTGTTTATTTATGTGTGCGTGTTTCATGATGTGAACAATGCACAACACAGGGGGCTGTGTGAAGGTACACTTGCAATAGTGTGCCTATGCATAGCATTAAGGCTGTGTGAAGGTACACTTGCAATAGTGTGCCTATGCATAGCATTAAGGCTGTGTGAAGGTACACTAAGTGCAATAGTGTGCCTATGCATAGCATTAAGGCTGTGTGAAGGTACACTTGCAATAGTGTGCCTATGCATAGCATTAAGGCTGTGTGAAGGTACACTTGCAATAGTGTGCCTATGCATAGCATTAAGGCTGTGTGAAGGTACACTTGCAATAGTGTGCCTATGCATAGCATTAAGGCTGTGTGAAGGTACACTTGCAATAGTGTGCCTATGCATAGCATTAAGGCTGTGTGAAGGTACACTTGCAATAGTGTGCCTATGCATAGCATTAAGGCTGTGTGAAGGTACACTTGCAATAGTGTGCCTACGCATAGCATTAAGGCTGTGTGAAGGTACACTTGCAATAGTGTGCCTATGCATAGCATTAAGGCTGTGTGAAGGTACACTTGCAATAGTGTGCCTATGCATAGCATTAAGGCTGTGTGAAGGTACACTTGCAATAGTGTGCCTATGCATAGCATTAAGGCTGTGTGAAGGTACACTTGCAATAGTGTGCCTATGCATAGCATTAAGGCTGTGTGAAGGTACACTTGCAATAGTGTGCCTACGCATAGCATTAAGGCTGTGTGAAGGTACACTTGCAATAGTGTGCCTATGCATAGCATTAAGGCTGTGTGAAGGTACACTTGCAATAGTGTGCCTATGCATAGCATTAAGGCTGTGTGAAGGTACACTTGCAATAGTGTGCCTATGCATAGCATTAAGGCTGTGTGAAGGTACACTAAGTGCAATAGTGTGCCTATGCATAGCATTAAGGCTGTGTGAAGGTACACTTGCAATAGTGTGCCTATGCATAGCATTAAGGCTGTGTGAAGGTACACTTGCAATAGTGTGCCTATGCATAGCATTAAGGCTGTGTGAAGGTACCCTTGCAATAGTGTGCCTATGCATAGCATTAAGGCTGTGTGAAGGTACCCTTGCAATAGTGTGCCTATGCATAGCATTAAGGCTGTGTGAAGGTACACTTGCAATAGTGTGCCTATGCATAGCATTAAGGCTGTGTGAAGGTACCCTTGCAATAGTGTGCCTATGCATAGCATTAAGGCTGTGTGAAGGTACACTTGCAATAGTGTGCCTATGCATAGCATTAAGGCTGTGTGAAGGTACACTTGCAATAGTGTGCCTATGCATAGCATTAAGGCTGTGTGAAGGTACACTTGCAATAGTGTGCCTATGCATAGCATTAAGGCTGTGTGAAGGTACACTAAGTGCAATAGTGTGCCTATGCATAGCATTAAGGCTGTGTGAAGGTACACTTGCAATAGTGTGCCTATGCATAGCATTAAGGCTGTGTGAAGGTACACTTGCAATAGTGTGCCTATGCATAGCATTAAGGCTGTGTGAAGGTACCCTTGCAATAGTGTGCCTATGCATAGCATTAAGGCTGTGTGAAGGTACACTTGCAATAGTGTGCCTATGCATAGCATTAAGGCTGTGTGAAGGTACCCTTGCAATAGTGTGCCTATGCATAGCATTAAGGCTGTGTGAAGGTACCCTTGCAATAGTGTGCCTATGCATAGCATTAAGGCTGTGTGAAGGTACACTTGCAATAGTGTGCCTATGCATAGCATTAAGGCTGTGTGAAGGTACCCTTGCAATAGTGTGCCTATGCATAGCATTAAGGCTGTGTGAAGGTACACTTGCAATAGTGTGCCTATGCATAGCATTAAGGCTGTGTGAAGGTACACTAAGTGCAATAGTGTGCCTATGCATAGCATTAAGGCTGTGTGAAGGTACACTAAGTGCAATAGTGTGCCTATGCATAGCATTAAGGCTGTGTGAAGGTACACTTGCAATAGTGTGCCTATGCATAGCATTAAGGCTGTGTGAAGGTACACTTGCAATAGTGTGCCTATGCATAGCATTAAGGCTGTGTGAAGGTACACTAAGTGCAATAGTGTGCCTATGCATAGCATTAAGGCTGTGTGAAGGTACCCTTGCAATAGTGTGCCTATGCATAGCATTAAGGCTGTGTGAAGGTACCCTTGCAATAGTGTGCCTATGCATAGCATTAAGGCTGTGTGAAGGTACACTTGCAATAGTGTGCCTATGCATAGCATTAAGGCTGTGTGAAGGTACCCTTGCAATAGTGTGCCTATGCATAGCATTAAGGCTGTGTGAAGGTACACTTGCAATAGTGTGCCTATGCATAGCATTAAGGCTGTGTGAAGGTACACTAAGTGCAATAGTGTGCCTATGCATAGCATTAAGGCTGTGTGAAGGTACACTAAGTGCAATAGTGTGCCTATGCATAGCATTAAGGCTGTGTGAAGGTACACTTGCAATAGTGTGCCTATGCATAGCATTAAGGCTGTGTGAAGGTACACTTGCAATAGTGTGCCTATGCATAGCATTAAGGCTGTGTGAAGGTACACTAAGTGCAATAGTGTGCCTATGCATAGCATTAAGGCTGTGTGAAGGTACACTTGCAATAGTGTGCCTATGCATAGCATTAAGGCTGTGTGAAGGTACACTTGCAATAGTGTGCCTATGCATAGCATTAAGGCTGTGTGAAGGTACACTTGCAATAGTGTGCCTATGCATAGCATTAAGGCTGTGTGAAGGTACACTTGCAATAGTGTGCCTATGCATAGCATTAAGGCTGTGTGAAGGTACACTTGCAATAGTGTGCCTATGCATAGCATTAAGGCTGTGTGAAGGTACACTTGCAATAGTGTGCCTATGCATAGCATTAAGGCTGTGTGAAGGTACACTAAGTGCAATAGTGTGCCTATGCATAGCATTAAGGCTGTGTGAAGGTACACTTGCAATAGTGTGCCTATGCATAGCATTAAGGCTGTGTGAAGGTACACTAAGTGCAATAGTGTGCCTATGCATAGCATTAAGGCTGTGTGAAGGTACACTAAGTGCAATAGTGTGCCTATGCATAGCATTAAGGCTGTGTGAAGGTACCCTTGCAATAGTGTGCCTATGCATAGCATTAAGGCTGTGTGAAGGTACACTTGCAATAGTGTGCCTATGCATAGCATTAAGGCTGTGTGAAGGTACACTTGCAATAGTGTGCCTATGCATAGCATTAAGGCTGTGTGAAGGTACACTTGCAATAGTGTGTCTATGCATAGCATTAAGGCTGTGTGAGGGTACACTTGCAATAGTGTGCCTATGCATAGCATTAAGGCTGTGTGAAGGTACACTTGCAATAGTGTGCCTATGCATAGCATTAAGGCTGTGTGAAGGTACACTTGCAATAGTGTGCCTATGCATAGCATTAAGGCTGTGTGAAGGTACACTTGCAATAGTGTGCCTATGCATAGCATTAAGGCTGTGTGAAGGTACACTTGCAATAGTGTGCCTATGCATAGCATTAAGGCTGTGTGAAGGTACACTTGCAATAGTGTGCCTATGCATAGCATTAAGGCTGTGTGAAGGTACACTTGCAATAGTGTGCCTATGCATAGCATTAAGGCTGTGTGAAGGTACACTAAGTGCAATAGTGTGCCTATGCATAGCATTAAGGCTGTGTGAAGGTACACTTGCAATAGTGTGCCTATGCATAGCATTAAGGCTGTGTGAAGGTACACTTGCAATAGTGTGCCTATGCATAGCATTAAGGCTGTGTGAAGCCGAAGTGAAGATGGCGGACATCTAGACAACCCTGTGCGCGGCTCCGGTAAACTTTCACTTTAAAGTGGCACTTCCATTCCCAACTATTCGTAATAACACTAAAAAACTAGCCATAAACTCGCCGCAAACTTATACAGAAGAATAAACAAGGTACGTTCAACAATTAATACGTTTAAAGTGTCTAAACCATCTAGGATTTCTAAACCATCTAGGATTTCGCCCACGTGAGTTAAGTCGTCCTAACCTACAAAATCGCAAACAGTCTCAGTTTGGCTCTGAACTGCCGCTAGGCTTCGCTACTGTACGCCTCCCACGCTCGTCAGTGCTGCCGTATACCGCTAGACTTCGCTACTGTACGCCTCCCATGCTCGACAGTGCTGCCGAATACCGCTAGACTTCGCTACTGTACGCCTCCCACGCTCGACATCTGTCAACTCACTCGGCGTAGTCATCTAGCACCCGATTTTCTGGTCTCAGCGGTACCGCGAACAACAAGCGAATACTTAAAGAATGACGGGGAAAAATAACGGCAAGGTAGTTGAGGCTAAAATTCAGAAGTTCGAACAACGAGTCAACGATTCCCTAGATGAATTCAGAATATTAATTACTGCCTTCCAATCAAAGATCGATGACTCCACCCTCCAAAACACCCAAGCACGAGACTCACATATAGCCACCACAATGGCTAGCAACCACGAGGAACTACTGCGCAGATTCCAGGATCTAGAAAAGTCGGTAAAATCAAACTTTGACGAAATAAGATCTGAGGTAGAAGCCGTGAACCGAAAGGCAGACGACCAAGAAGCCAAAATCGACTCCCTAGAACAATACGGAAGAAGGAATTGCCTGCTCATTCACGGGTTACCGGAGATGCGCGATGAAAACCCCAACGCGGTCGTAAAAAACGTAATCAACTCCAAACTCAGTATCCCCATAACTGAACACGACTTCGATAGGTGTCACCGTCTGGGAGCTCCAAGAGGCAGCGCAAAGAGACCCATCATAGTCAAGTTCCTGTCCTACCGTGTGCGAGAAGAAGTTTGGAGGCGGAAGAAAGCCCTAAGAGACTCCGGCCTACTCATCACGGAATCGCTAACCAAGAAAAGGATGGACTTATTCAGAGCGGTCCAGAACATAGTAGGACCCAGGAACTGCTGGACCCAAGACGGAACAATAATAACTATTAAAAATGACAAGCGACTACGCATCAATGCGAGCGCCGACCTGGACCAGCTGATTCGTGGTAGGCCTATAGCGAATCCAGACACCAATACCCAATAGTCTAATAGACAATAACCAACACAGTACGTACCTATTTCGATCTATTTTACGAAAACATATCACCTCACCGGATCCGCCCCCCGCCCAATAATCAAACCCGCATCAAAATCACCCATATTGCTAATCATAGCGTTAAGCCTTGTTAAGAACAATACAATATTTTATCATCCATAGTAGACAACAGCAGTGGTTCTCACAATAGACTTTTAGTAATAGAATAAGAATAATTATTTCATACACTATAAGTTTAGTAATTTATATTAGAATAATAGTACAGTACAATCAGAATAATGATCAGGTTGGATGATGATCCTCGCGCAGATTATAACTTTGACTTTATTTTAGACCAATCTAGAACCAGCCCCTCAGTCACTTGTGATAACCCCAGTCAGCTAGAACAACTATACGGAAATTACGATGGCTTACGAGTGTTTCATGTTAATATACGAGGAATAACCTCTCACTTTGATGAGCTATCAGCAATCCTTCAGGACACTGGTACACCCTTTGATGTTGTAGTACTAACGGAAACACAATTAAGATCTGACACCTCCCAAATACATATGCATGGATACACAACACACAACTTCACTAACAAAAACACCTCGCATGATGGAGTAACAATTCTAAGTAGAAACAATTCAATTGATTCTATAGAGTGCCACGGAAGTAAATCATTCACCCAAGCTAATGTAATTCACTTAAAAGTATCACAAAGCAATGTAACTTACTACATTTTAGCAATATATAGATCCCCTTCAATGAACATAAAACTATTCATTGACGAATTGTGCAATGAAACCAAACAAATGACTGGAGATCACCAAATTATAATCGGGGACATAAATATAAACACCCTCGAATCCATGACACTTACAAATGACTATTTAAATATGCTTCACTCCCGCGGCTTTGTCCAATATATTACTGACCCCACTCGAGTAACATCAATGACCAGCTCATGCATAGACCATATATTTCTCAAACAAAGTGAAAAAAAAACGGAAGCCACAAGTGCAATCCTCTCCGCAACAATGACTGATCATTACGCCACATGCATAGGCTTTAAACACAAACCCCTAGTGAATAAAAACAAACCAAACGTTGATACGAAAAAACCTAACGAAAGAAAGGAAGTTAAAAAAACTAATTATGATCTCCTAAGACACAACCTTAGCTTAGAGTCGTGGTTTAAAGTACTTAGCGACAACAACCCCGACTCCGCAACAAATACTTTTGTCAAAATCCTGCAAACCCAAATCGACAAAGCCACTAGATCTGTCAATACTAACTCAAGTTCTAAATTCAAAATCAAACCATGGATAACTAATGGAATCATTAAATCCATAAGAACCCGGGACAAATTACACCGAAAAGTATTACTCAATCCCAACAATACTCTGATAAGCGACCATTACAAAAGATATCGAAATTACCTTAACCTCCTAATTAAAAAAACAAAAAATGACTACTATAGAGACAAGCTTAAAGCAAACAACGGTGACAAAAAAAAACTGTGGCAAATCATAAATGAAATCACCAACAACAACACTAAACCAGCTAGCATTACTAACATACTCACTGCAGACGGTACCCTTACAACAAAAGACGCCCCACGAGAAGTAGCAGACACCTTTGTAGATTACTTTAGTGACGTAGGAGAAAAAATGGCATACAACATACAAAATAAAAACGTTCCCGACGCCGACGGCCAAGACGATGACGAACCCAGAAATACCAATTCTATATTTATGTCCCCTGTCACTATTGAAGAATTAATGCAATACATAAAAGAAATGGATCCGGCAACTGCGACTGGGCCTGACAATATTAGCACCAAGACTATACAAACCACAAAGGACTTGATTACAATACCACTTGTGCACATAATAAATAAAAGCTTCGAAACAGGAATCTATCCAACGATTTTCAAAATTGCTCACATAAAGCCAATTTACAAAAAAGGTAAAAGAACACTAATTAGTAACTAT
Source organism: Isoperla grammatica (assembly GCA_945910005.1). Taxonomy (NCBI): domain Eukaryota; kingdom Metazoa; phylum Arthropoda; class Insecta; order Plecoptera; family Perlodidae; genus Isoperla; species Isoperla grammatica. Next base: position 91,132,583 of record OX246737.1, on the reverse strand, counting down.
AGGCCAATCTCCCTACTAAATAATTTATCAAAGTTACACGAAAAGTGCAAAAAACCAGAAATCAACTCATTCCTAGAAACCAACAAACTACTTTCTCCTAACCAATATGGGTTCCGAACCAACAAAAGCACTGAAGATGCCACGTTATCACTGACTACTGAGATCTATAAATCAATTGACGGCAACAAAAAGCCCCTTGCCATATTTCTAGACCTAGCAAAAGCTTTCGACACCATATCGCATCGACTGTTATTATTAAAACTGGAGAATATAGGAATCCGAGGTATTACTCTAGACCTGATCAAAAGCTACATCCAAGACAGACAACAATTTGCTAACATTAATAACACCATCAGTAAACCAAGAGTAATTAAATATGGAGTGCCGCAAGGGACCGTCCTCGGACCACTATTATTCTTGATCTTTATAAATGACCTATGCTCTCTTAATGCAAACTGTAAAATAGTCACTTTTGCCGATGACACAGTCCTTCTTTTCTCCTCTGACTCCTGGCTCAATGTTCACGTGCTGGCAGAGCTAGGGCTACGCAAAATTTTCCAATGGCTTAATAAAAATTTACTTACACTTAACAAAGAAAAAACTACATACATGACCTTCTCACTTCAAGCCACCTCTGAACCCGATGGACTAATACTGAAACTACATGACAGTGACTGTAAAAGCTGCAATCAACAATGCGACTGCCACAAACTAGCAAAAACAACAACTAGATACCTAGGAATACAAATAGACCAGCATCTCAGGTGGAATGAACACATACAATTAATTACTAAGAAAATACGTTACACCATGACGAGCATGTACAGTCTAAGGAACATTTTAGCTTTCGAAAACTTAAAAATTGTATACTTTGCTCTAATTCAATCCATCCTTCAGTATGGAATTATCGTTTGGGGTGGGGCATATGACACCCACATGCAGCAATTAATGTCTTTACAAAACACTGTTCTAAAAATCATTCTAAAACTAGATCGGTATCACCCCACCAACAACCTCTACATAAATACCAGAATCCTAGAAATTCGAAAACTATATGTACTGTCCCTGCTTCGCAGTATGCATGCAAATAAGATATCTCTACCTCCAGACCCTACACAAAGCTATAAATTAGTCACTCGTTCGAGAAGTAATAAAGAAATATTTAATCATAGGGTAAATAAAGGAATCCAACAAAGACATGCCACATTCCTAGGACCGAAACTATACAACATCTTACCAATACAAACCCGAAATATAAAGTCAAAGCAACTATTCAATCTCCACTCAAAGAAATGGCTCCTTACAGAGTCAATAAGCTTTATAAACAATGTTATAAACTGTAAATCATTCACTAAGTCAATATAAAAACACGTGATATATGTCTCGTAAACTACTGTAACAAAAATACTGTTCATCACACTGAAAAAGCTAACTTTAGGAATATTTAACTATAATTTGAAGGAAAGTTTTAAATATCTGGAACTAAATATGTGTATCTAATGCTCCTGTAAGCATGCCACTCTAAAATCTAAACCTGTTCATAACCTACCAATATTTACTATGTTTCCATTTAATACTTATAAATGGTAAACCGTTAACTTTAGTTAGTAATTAATAATTATTTTTAAGATTAGTTCTAGTTTGCTGTACGTTAATCTATTTTACGACAGAAATGACTATAGTAATATGTATACGTTAAAATGTTTTATGTGCTACCCAATTACCATTATTGTTCATGTATTGTTTATATTCATAATAAGAAAAAGTATGCTCCGCCTCAAGTGTTATCTTATTGGAGCATACAAATTTCATAATGTATCATCCATGTATACACAAATGGGAAAAATAAATAAAAACTAAACTAAGGTACACTAAGTGCAATAGTGTGCCTATGCATAGCATTAAGGCTGTGTGAAGGTACACTTGCAATAGTGTGCCTATGCATAGCATTAAGGCTGTGTGAAGGTACACTTGCAATAGTGTGCCTATGCATAGCATTAAGGCTGTGTGAAGGTACACTTGCAATAGTGTGCCTATGCATAGCATTAAGGCTGTGTGAAGGTACACTTGCAATAGTGTGCCTATGCATAGCATTAAGGCTGTGTGAAGGTACACTAAGTGCAATAGTGTGCCTATGCATAGCATTAAGGCTGTGTGAAGGTACACTTGCAATAGTGTGCCTATGCATAGCATTAAGGCTGTGTGAAGGTACACTTGCAATAGTGTGCCTATGCATAGCATTAAGGCTGTGTGAAGGTACACTTGCAATAGTGTGCCTATGCATAGCATTAAGGCTGTGTGAAGGTACACTTGCAATAGTGTGCCTATGCATAGCATTAAGGCTGTGTGAAGGTACACTTGCAATAGTGTGCCTATGCATAGCATTAAGGCTGTGTGAAGGTACACTTGCAATAGTGTGCCTATGCATAGCATTAAGGCTGTGTGAAGGTACACTTGCAATAGTGTGCCTATGCATAGCATTAAGGCTGTGTGAAGGTACACTTGCAATAGTGTGCCTATGCATAGCATTAAGGCTGTGTGAGGGTACACTTGCAATAGTGTGCCTATGCATAGCATTAAGGCTGTGTGAAGGTACACTTGCAATAGTGTGCCTATGCATAGCATTAAGGCTGTGTGAAGGTACACTTGCAATAGTGTGCCTATGCATAGCATTAAGGCTGTGTGAAGGTACACTTGCAATAGTGTGCCTATGCATAGCATTAAGGCTGTGTGAAGGTACACTTGCAATAGTGTGCCTATGCATAGCATTAAGGCTGTGTGAAGGTACACTTGCAATAGTGTGCCTATGCATAGCATTAAGGCTGTGTGAAGGTACACTTGCAATAGTGTGCCTATGCATAGCATTAAGGCTGTGTGAAGGTACACTTGCAATAGTGTGCCTATGCATAGCATTAAGGCTGTGTGAAGGTACACTTGCAATAGTGTGCCTATGCATAGCATTAAGGCTGTGTGAAGGTACACTTGCAATAGTGTGCCTATGCATAGCATTAAGGCTGTGTGAAGGTACACTTGCAATAGTGTGCCTATGCATAGCATTAAGGCTGTGTGAAGGTACACTTGCAATAGTGTGCCTATGCATAGCATTAAGGCTGTGTGAAGGTACACTTGCAATAGTGTGCCTATGCATAGCATTAAGGCTGTGTGAAGGTACACTTGCAATAGTGTGCCTATGCATAGCATTAAGGCTGTGTGAAGGTACACTAAGTGCAATAGTGTGCCTATGCATAGCATTAAGGCTGTGTGAAGGTACACTTGCAATAGTGTGCCTATGCATAGCATTAAGGCTGTGTGAAGGTACACTAAGTGCAATAGTGTGCCTATGCATAGCATTAAGGCTGTGTGAAGGTACACTTGCAATAGTGTGCCTATGCATAGCATTAAGGCTGTGTGAAGGTACACTTGCAATAGTGTGCCTATGCATAGCATTAAGGCTGTGTGAAGGTACACTTGCAATAGTGTGCCTATGCATAGCATTAAGGCTGTGTGAAGGTACACTTGCAATAGTGTGCCTATGCATAGCATTAAGGCTGTGTGAAGGTACACTTGCAATAGTGTGCCTAGTGTGCCTATGCATAGCATTAAAGCTGTGTGAAGGTACACTAAGTGCAATAGTGTGCCTATGCATAGCATTAAGGCTGTGTGAAGGTACACTAAGTGCAATAGTGTGCCTATGCATAGCATTAAAGCTGTGTGAAGGTACACTTGCAATAGTGTGCCTATGCATAGCATTAAGGCTGTGTGAAGGTACACTTGCAATAGTGTGCCTATGCATAGCATTAAGGCTGTGTGAAGGTACACTTGCAATAGTGTGCCTATGCATAGCATTAAGGCTGTGTGAAGGTACACTTGCAATAGTGTGCCTACGCATAGCATTAAGGCTGTGTGAAGGTACACTTGCAATAGTGTGCCTATGCATAGCATTAAGGCTGTGTGAAGGTACACTTGCAATAGTGTGCCTATGCATAGCATTAAGGCTGTGTGAAGGTACACTAAGTGCAATAGTGTGCCTATGCATAGCATTAAGGCTGTGTGAAGGTACACTTGCAATAGTGTACCTATGCATAGCATTAAGGCTGTGTGAAGGTACACTTGCAATAGTGTGCCTATGCATAGCATTAAGGCTGTGTGAAGGTACACTTGCAATAGTGTGCCTATGCATAGCATTAAGGCTGTGTGAAGGTACACTTGCAATAGTGTGCCTATGCATAGCATTAAGGCTGTGTGAAGGTACACTTGCAATAGTGTGCCTATGCATAGCATTAAGGCTGTGTGAAGGTACACTTGCAATAGTGTGCCTATGCATAGCATTAAGGCTGTGTGAAGGTACACTAAGTGCAATAGTGTGCCTATGCATAGCATTAAGGCTGTGTGAAGGTACACTTGCAATAGTGTGCCTATGCATAGCATTAAGGCTGTGTGAAGGTACACTTGCAATAGTGTGCCTATGCATAGCATTAAGGCTGTGTGAAGGTACACTTGCAATAGTGTGCCTATGCATAGCATTAAGGCTGTGTGAAGGTACACTTGCAATAGTGTGCCTATGCATAGCATTAAGGCTGTGTGAAGGTACACTTGCAATAGTGTGCCTACGCATAGCATTAAGGCTGTGTGAAGGTACACTTGCAATAGTGTGCATATGCATAGCATTAAGGCTGTGTGAAGGTACACTTGCAATAGTGTGCATATGCATAGCATTAAGGCTGTGTGAAGGTACACTTGCAATAGTGTGCCTATGCATAGCATTAAGGCTGTGTGAAGGTACACTAAGTGCAATAGTGTGCCTATGCATAGAATTAAGGCTGTGTGAAGGTACCCTTGCAATAGTGTGCCTATGCATAGCATTAAGGCTGTGTGAAGGTACACTTGCAATAGTGTGCCTATGCATAGCATTAAGGCTGTGTGAAGGTACACTTGCAATAGTGTGCCTATGCATAGCATTAAGGCTGTGTGAAGGTACACTTGCAATAGTGTGCCTATGCATAGCATTAAGGCTGTATGTTCACCAACCCTTGCGGATCACCCTATTTCGATCTGTTCAAAATGCTTAAAAATTAATTTTCAAATTGGTCCCGAAAGAAAATCAAAACATGTTATCCTGTGAAGTTTAGAGCTCGTTTTTATGAATGTTTCTTTATTCCAATAAACATTTATGTCACTTTATGAAATTTTCATTATAAGGTGAGAAAGATGTGCAGCACCTAACGTTTTAAAAGTACCTTTTGTTAAAGTGTAAAAAGTAAAGTACAAAAGTCACATTATAAAAGTCAATTTAGAGCAATTGAAAATTTGCATTTACTTTTGGGATTTTCAAGCAATATTAACATATTGATGCAGCCTAAAACGAACGAAAATGAAATAAAATACATCTATTATCACAACCTATATTAAGTGCAAATATTAACTGAAAACAGTTTTAGTTTTTGGAAGTTTTGAACCGTTCAGAAGGTACTTGCGTAATACGGGCATCTCTCGAGACGAATACTGTGAGCAAGATGGGTTCATAGTTCATACCAGCACCACCAAGCTCTCACCTACGTCACAAATACTCGCCTCCTTTACATGAGTTCATCTATTCGTGGCTGTATTATGGGACTGTGGCACTTAATTGTTCCCGAAACTTGCTTTAAAGTTTTGGAACAATAGACTTGTTCTATCAAAATTATACATAATACAGTCGAAGAAAGTAATAACTATTAGTTACCCACACAATCTTGCTGTAGCGTTTTCAAAGGGGGGAGGGGGTGACGTAATATCCCCCTATAACGTTAGACGGACTTTAAGCATACTTTGTGAAAAACAACTAATACATGTACCAGTGTTGGGCATTATCTAGATAATATTATCTAGATAATCATCTAGATAACAATTTGTTATCTATTATCTTTATCTAGATAAAAACAAGAAGAGTTATCTATTATCTTTATCTAGATGATATTTTTGGTTATCTGTTATCTAGATAACTTCTTTCCCTAACAGATAATACACCATTTGTAAGTAATAACATAATTCGATACTTATTTCATTTTTTTACAAGAGACGAGCGGCTGGACACGTCACATCAAGTTTAAAGTAACAAGCATTTAAGAAACAAAGACGGTTAAATGTCATACATACAAAATAATATGTTAAAAAATGTTATGAAATGAAAAAGTAGCCTGTATTAGTTTGAAACTTTAATTAGGCCTACTCTGTACTAATATTTTTTGATCAATGGAATAATTTATTTCCAAGTTGATTTAATGAAAAATGAAATGTTAATCTAACATAAATAATTTACTAATGCATGATGAGAACACGCTTATAGCTACTAGTAAGATTTAAGAAAAGTATGCAGGCCTAGTCCTTACTGTGGCTTACATGATTACATCTTGATCCTAATTATGAAAGTAAATCATATCACTCCATTGTCCAGGGCCAATGGCAATTGAAATCTTTAAATTGCCTTTATTGTACAATGTTTATAATAATTAATAAAAATACCCACATTTAATTGGTAAGGTAAGGTTATTATGGGACTACAGACTTACAGTAAGTACAGAACTCTTAATTCGTGGACCTTGGCATTTCCCCTGTTTGTTATCTGGTTATCTATTATCTAGATAACAGTGGTTATCTGTTATCTTTATCTAGATGATTTTCAATGTTACTATCTATTATCTTTATCTAGATAATTTTTCAGTGTTTATCTTATCTTATATCTAGATAATATTTTTGGTTATCTGGCCCATTTTGTAATATCAGTGCTATTTTTCTGGCGGAACGTACCGGAACGTAGGACCCGCACCTTTTGGGTCATAAAATTTGTATTAAAAATGGTTTATTTTCAACTTTATTCCATACTCAATTTGTACTTATCAATGCAACAATAGCTCTATAAATCGAAGTTATTTTTTCACCCAAATTCACCTTAAAGTAGGCCCTATTTTGTCGCCACAAACTTTGGCGTCCAGAGAGAAATGACCTCCAGCGGGCGGGGCTTCTCGTACGTGTGGACAATACATTGTTATTGGAGTGGTTCACTAACCG
>OX246737.1:91101472-91123972 GCA_945910005.1 Isoperla grammatica | reverse complement strand
AGGACGTCATGCTCTACCGGAAGTACGTCAGAAGTCACGTCAAGGTCGTGAGAGCCACCGATCCCGGCATCTTCCACATCTGGCATCCAAAGGTAAGCGTTCAACAGCTTTACCTGACGTGCCCCTCTTCAGGTGACCATTTTGGATGTCCAAGGAACTTATAGGGCTCAAATCTAGCAAACTTAACCTTGTGACTGAAGGAAATCTTGGAAAAACCTTCAGGCAGGATTGCTGGTGGCCGGAACTGGAATAGAACCGGTGTCTTCCGGATTGAGAGTCTTGCATGTTAATAAATTTGATTTTAACATATCCACTAAATATTGGTACAATGTACCATTTTGTTTACGATTTTTGGACAAGATTTATGTTACAAAAATAAATTCGTTCTGAAGGTTTGCAAAACTTGTTGCACATTTGTGGTCAATAGCGATAAAAGACAACATTTATGCAACAAAATCGTAATGTAAAGTATTAGAAATTATTATTTAATGACATCTCTTTGACGCAGCTCTACTCGTTAACGTGACTCAGTTACTTAAGAGCATAAATTGGCTGCAGAGACCGAATAAAGGTTGTTATTATTATTTGGTTTTCACATTTCGAGTTGTTTGGTATGAGATGGCAAAGAGTTCAGTAATTTCAACCGTTTGATGTACACTTCAATAATATTTGTATTTTAATATATATTACCACAGAAGAGTTTCCCTAATTAGTACTCTTTACAAGGTATTAGTCTGCTTTGTTTGCAGTCATTTTTGTAGAAGTGCAACCTTGCCAATTAGAAGACGTGGCCTCACATCGCAGGCTTGATAACAACAACAGTGTTGTAAATCTCTAACACGACTCGTTTCACTGTATGTATTTTGTTTCTTACAAGTTGCACTATTTGATGGTGGTAAGGTACTAAAGTCCAATTCACAATTGAAATAAGTGAAGTTATATGAAATAGCAAATCTTTGGAAAGACCTAATTACAACCAATTGGTTCACAATACTAGCATAGTTTTTTATTTCAGGCGTCAAACCGTGGATCTACAAAAGAACGTATTTAGTTCAATCTGTTTTACTTTGTCTTATTACTCAGGAGTGAAAATCACGTACATGTTAACTTCTCTTAAGAAATATACCTGTTGAGCAACCAGGGCAAAATATACGATGTCGTTAATTTTGTCCTTCTTTCTCTTTGGGGTGAGAACTTTCTTTACATTATGTATCATTATTTGCCATGGATGGGAATAGATATGATTTTTCTGTTTTTTTGCCTGTTAACCCTTTTAATAACATCCCATGTTGCTCCAGGTTTGTTCTGCGGGACCGAACGGGCAGCGCCTCTCAACCGACCAATACCGAGCCTGCATCCGGTCACGTGCTCTGAACGAAGCCTCACATGCGCAGTTGGGTTTCCTCGCCTTTCGTGACGACATCGCCAACAACAACATCATCAACAGCAAAGCTACCAACAAGCAAACAAAACACAACACCAAAAAGATAAAACTCCCCAGTAGAAAAGTAAACAGCAACGAACACAACAGTCACATCAGCCAATCAAAGACTTGATCTAGATTGATATTAAATGTGGACAAATACGAGTTCAAATGATGCATAGTGGACGTGTGTATGTGTATATAAACAGTTAAGTTATTTAAAAGTGTTGAACGCCGCCGACAGATGGTGTGCGTTCAAGTAGAACCGAGTGCAACGTTGCCAAGCTTACTATACGTAATCGAAGTGCTTAGCTTAAGACGCTAGAGACATCCCATCCTTCCACGCATGCATGCAAACAAACGAGATTCAGGGGAAGTATCTCAGTTCTCCGAGGTTATGATCATCAAGGTCATATCGCCGTTCACGTATTATTACTGTAGAACGTTTGTAATTTGTACATTTTTCTCTGTAAGAAAATGAATGGCGTGTTTATCATTACAGGGTGCGCTGTGTACTTTTATACCTGTTGTTACAAGAAAACCCCTTTACAAAGGTGACCTTGTGTAGTTTGTATGTACGTGTAATGTTGCTTACCCGGGTAAATTTACTTTTGTTTGGAAATAACGTTTATTAAAAAATCGGTTAAATTTTACCCAAATATTGAAATATATTCTCGTTTTAAAAATAATACAAATTGTTATGTGGATAGAATAAAGAATAATTTGTTAAAATATTCATTATATTATTAGGATCTGATATCTTCAGCACAGGCAACATACATCTAATGGGTAGTCGATTTCCCTACAATATGTAGCCCAGCAATCGAAACTTAGATCAAGACTATTTTTAAAGGAAGCCTAACTTCCAAAGTAATACCAACGCGTGATAAATCGCAAATTCCATTATAAACGGATGTTTTCTGCAGATCATGAAATCTAGCCTGCTCGGCAGTCATGCCCGTTACATCCATTTGAAGACTTCACAACTGGATACAAGAATCACGGAAAGTGTTTCAATTCTCTACCAAGATGTGCAGGTTGAAATGTACAGAGTGTAGCAAGGTTATGTTCATCTGTACATATGGTTGGACGCTCTTGTCCTACACAACCACTGTTTTATTGAAACGTTTCCTCTGGGTCGTTTGTTTGTAGATATCGTGGAAAAAGAAGACTTTTAAATAGTTACCATTGTTCACATTTTATATAACTTAAATTAAACATGAATGTGCTGTGAATTAATACTGGACATGTTTTTATCTGCTTGGAATGTTCCGTTGAGATGTATATGACACAAATCTAGCTACATGTTTATGTTCCTGTTTATATATATTTATATATATAAGAGTTATCTATTCTTACCGAAATTAAGTTTGAGATTATTTTAAGCACTTTTGTCACATGAGTCTCATTATATGATTATAGTTTCATTTAAGTGTTTGCCAATATTTACATGTGTTCGTTTTGTGTTTCGTTTCATGTGTGTCCTTCCAAAGTATTAAGTAAGCTGAAGCAACATTAAGTAGCATTAAGTAAGTGCCTGAAAACTTACAATGCAAACAACTAAACAAGTTATTAAAGTTTGTGAGACAAATCGTTAATGAGGTAGTATTTCAGACAGTTCCTTACAAAAGTAAACGTAGTGAGAAAATACGTACATATCTGTTCCACTGTTCTCATTTTATGGCTATTCTTCATTAATATGTAATAGTTGAGACGAATTTTGGTTCAATATAAGCGGCCTAATTTACTTTGACCCAATAACATTCCACTGGTCGTATCAATCTATTCTATGTAATACTTCACTAAACCGAAATCTCAACAAAGGATTTTGAGCATGTTTTGGATGTCCAATCTCCCGTACAAAACCTGCCCAGGAACAACAATACTTGTCGAGTTCATAATCATGCATGCTTCGGCTTCAGGGGCTCTCATTTCAAAACAGTTTTGGCGGTTGGTATGAAGGTATTTGGAAATTTTGGAAGGGATGTCCGAAAGAATGTTATAAGTATGACTCAATACCAGTTTTCGCCATGTGACTGATGAAAGTCACAGAAAAACGTCAGTCAGGATTGCTGGTATAGCAAGTATCGAACCGGTCACTATACGAATTACGAGCGCTAGCACTTATCCACTTCTGTTATAGTGTTCAATGAAAATAATATCTATAGGGATCAGATTAATAGGTCATCTTCGCCTCTTTTTCATGGGGTATCGGACAGTCAAATCAATACACAGCGTTATCCCAAATATGCTCTTTATTTATTCGTCTTGACAATTTGTGTCGTTCTAGAGAAGCGCTGCTGAGCCTTTATGCAATCAGAATAGCCCACAGACGTGATTCAGAAACTACGTCCGACGCTGTAAAGGGAAGGGGAGTAAACCCTGTCACTACCTAATCCACGGGATGGAATTAAAGTAGGCGACGTGTCTGCTTCTCAAAGCGGGATTAGGAACCGTGTACTGACTGCGGATCTGTGTATTTCTGTTTCAAGTATTGCACATCATCCTGCTGTACAGGTTTCTATTTGTAACATCCTTTTTTTAATGCCAAAGGGATACTTCCGAAGATTTTAAGTAGAGTTTTTGCTACGGGGGTAACATCCTTTTTTTAATGCCAAAGGGATATTTCCGAAGATTTTAAATAGAGTTTTTGCTACGAATGTATTGTTTTGGCCTTTGGGTGTACATTCATTCCATTGCAAAATATGCAAGATAAATGTTTCCGTATTCGTCAATTAAATACGCAATTTATTGTTTTGCTATACTCATAATCATTTACCAATTCAGAAGCAAAAACACACGGAAGACGTATTGGTTGACAATCAAAACCTATATTTAGTTATCATTGTCAGCATTTATTTCATTTCAGGTGAGAGAATGGTTAATATTGAAACATTGAGTATAAAGATTGAGTATGTTCAATAGTTTTGTCAATTATTATGATAGTCCCGTGTGTCGCCTTTATTTACAACAACTTGTCTCCAGTATATACATAATACGCGAGCCACGACCGTATATTATGTTAAGTACGTCGTTAAGCATCAAATAATAAAAAAGGCGCCTATAACGTAATATAATAATGATGGTATTAGTTAATTTATTGATTTAGTTATTGATGACTCATGTGACTTATTTGAAAACTAAATTATTATGTTACCATAATATACACTTCCTGTTTAATTTTAAATAAAATGAATACAGACTACTCTAATTTTAGGTTTCTAATGTATGATATTTTCTAGTCAATAAACTTATCAATAAAACAATACATTGAAAAATGTTTTTTAAATAACGTTTTAATTGTCTCAATGTTTCATCCACACCACATGTATTCATTTCTTCTTTCCATCTCACTAATTGTATCCCAATCAATAAATTGATGTTCTCTTCCGTAATGTTTTTTCAAGAATTTACGTAGTTAACAGGGAAGGATACACCTACGTCAAAAACCGCAACAAATTTTCATTTTTAATTTATATCACAAGAATGGGCTTCGAAATCAAAAATCTTAATCAACAGCGCACTGTGGTTTAGTAAGCCCTACACATTGAATGCGCTAAGTCGTGACTTATATTATAATCAGTATGTTTTTTTCTAAATAATTAATTTTATTACTAATTATCGAATTATAATCAAAATACTTCGCTAATGGTTATAATATTTTATTCAATCTGTAGGGCTTACCAAAGCAAAGTTCGCTGCTGATTTAGATTTTCGCTTTCTTGTTGCAATCTTGAGATATTATTTAATAATGAACATTTTCTGCGGGTTTTGACGTAGAGACTATCCTTTGCCCTTAACTGAAACTCTTTCACATCCACTACAAAATGAGGTAAACACCATGTTTCGCAACGATAACATAATATGTTCTACTGCGATGCGTACCCTGTTTGTATTGAAGTAACAATGCATGTGTGAATCATAATTTCTCTCAAAGACTGTCATATGGTTGAAGTTCTTCAAACAACGCATCACTAACCATATCTAGCCAGTGCCAGCGCAACGATAACATAATATGTTCTACTGCGATGCGTACCCTGTTTGTATTGAAGTAACAATGCATGTGTGAATCATAATTTCTCTCAAAGACTGTCATATGGTCGAAGTTCTTCAAACAACGCATCACTAACCATATCTAGCCAGTGCCTGCGCAATGATAACATAATATGTTCTACTGCGATGCGTACCCTGTGTTTGTATTGAAGTAACAATGCATGTGTGAATCGTAATTTCTCTCTAAGCCTGTCATATGGTTGAAGTTCTTCAAACAACGCATCACTAACCATATCTAGCCAGTGCCTGCGCAATGATAACATAATATGTTCTACTGCGATGCGTACCCTGTTTGTATTCAAGTAACAATGCATGTGTGAATCGTAATTTCTCACGAAGACTGTCATATGGTCGAAGTTCTTCAAACAACGCATCACTAACCATATCTAGCCAGTACCTGCGCTACACGCATGTGTTGATTTAGTATATATTGTCAGTTACAAGAACTCAGAACTGGCTATCAGGGGGGGGGGGGGGGGCTGATCCCATTTGTTATGGTCCTATTATGTCTCCAAAGTCACTGTTCACATATATGAAGTAACAGTTGAGACGTATTAGGATACCTCCCGCTACACTGTAATTCGAAAAGGTCGAAAATTCGACCCCTGGGGGATTATCACAGGATCAACCCCTATTTTTATGGGGTCGACTAATCGGCCCTTCGTTTTAAGGGTTGATCAATCGACTCTCCGTGGTCGATAAAAAGTATCACTTAAAGTCAATAATAGAGCCCCAACAGGTCTAAGATTAAACCTCCGCAAGTCGAAAATCAATCCTCAAATGTGATTTTATTCGCCCTCACGTGGTCGAAGTACAGTCCTTACAAGGGCGTTCATTCAACTCCAAGGGGTTGATTATGCCCACCCTGCGATGCCACTAGTAGACCTCACGTGGTCGAAGTACAGTCCCTACCAGGGCTTTTTTTCGACTACAACGGGTTGATTATACCCACCCTGTGATGCCACTAGTAGACCTCACGTGGTATCAATAAAAATGTTGAAGGTTGTTACTCGCAGCATTCTGTTAGTGGTGCTACCTAGGAGGTAGTCATAGAACTAAACATGTTCGTTCATTTTATTGGTTGCCAGATTATTAACTTTTAAATCCTGAAACAATTCTTTTAACGACCATAGTACAAGTATAACATACAAATTGGTAAGGATTAGTTACAAATACACATACTAAATTATTACGCCCCTAGCTGGATTCGAACTGCATCCTCTCTGACTCCACCTGTGAACAGAGACCCCATGCGTTTTACCGCACGGCTGTCTGAGCATGGTATCTTCGAACGGTAGAATTAACATAAAAGCGACAAGGCCGACTGCTAGCCCTTTACGGGTGTTACTCGATCGACTTACTGTGGTCTGTTATTCGACTCTTGGAGGAACATTATCAAACCCTAGGGATGATAAGTAACGACCATTAGACAGTGACTGGTCTACCTGTACAACTACTTTACTCGGCCCATGGGGTTGAACAATCAACTCAACAAGGCCGACTGCTAGCTCTCTACGGGTGTAACTCGATCGACTTACTGTGGTCTGTTATTCGACTCTTGGAGGAACATTATCAAACCCTAGGAATGATAAGTAACGACCATTAGACCGTGACTGGTCTACCTGTACAACTACTTTACTCGGCCCATGGGGTTGAACAATCAACTCAACAAGGCCGACTGCTAGCTCTCTACGGGTGTAACTCGATCGACTTACTGTGGTCTGTTATTCGACTCTTGGAGGAACATTATCATACCCTAGGGATGATAAGTAACGACCTTTAGACAGTGACTGGTCTACCTGTACAACTACTTTACTCGGCCCATGGGGTTGAACAATCAACTCAACAAGGCCGACTGCTAGCTCTCTACGGGTGGAACTTGATCGTCTTACTGTGGCCTGTTATTCGACTCTTGGAGGAACATTATCATACCCTAGGGATGATAAGTAACGACCTTTAGACAGTGACTGGTCTACCTTTACAACTACTTTACTCGGCCCATGGGGTTGAACAATCAACTCAACAAGGCCGACTGCTAGCTCTCTACGGGTGTAACTCGATCGCCTTCCGCTATGTCTTTTTTCGACTCCATTGGTTGATTATTCGACCCCACGCAGTTGATTTAAAGCGTGTTAGAGGTTTGTTTCGGCAGACCTCTTATGTGTCATTGGTCAACCCTGTTTGGTTGAAACTTCTCTCTTTAAGGTCGATTATTATTCCCTACGGGGAACATTTTTCGCTCGTTTTGAGGCGTTTATTTTTTTAACCCCAAGAGGTTGGTAAAGGACTAGCTTGGTCGAGCAGTCGACCCCTCATATTATAGAGCGGTTAGAATATCCCTTGAGTTCCTATTTTCAACCTTTTAAAACCAGTTTCTACTCCTTTAGACCTAGTTCTACCCAAGGGTTGACAATTTTACCTGTATCTGCCCCAATCGACCCTTCAATCGACCCCTTTCGACCATTTCGAATTACAGTGTAGGGGCTGGTGTCTGCTCATGCAAGCCCTCAGCACGCGACTGCATACCCACATACGCTGGCACCAATTGGCTGTTGATAACTACTAACTACTAACTAGCTATCAAGGACTACCAATTGGCGTCTTTGACCAATAAATGGCTATACACACTAATTATGTTGGCTATTCTGGCTAGTTAGTTGACTTGAGACTACGTAATGGCTGTATTGACTAGCAAATGGTTGCCTTGACGAAAATCTGTAACAGTTGACTATCTCTAGATTATTTAAAATAGAAGGTAACCAAAAGTAGCTATTTGGTAGTTATGGCACAAATTTTACTAACTAGCCGAATTCGGCTACACACTACTACTGACTACTACTGACTACTACTGACTACCAATTGACTCTGTCAAATTTCTATAAGGACTGGCTCTAGATTTAGAGAAACCGTCATATTGTTATGTAGCGCGGCAGCTCAAGGCTTGACGAACGAACATCGTCACGATTACCCCTATAATTGGGATATGGGCGTAGCAGTTCGATCCGAGCCCTGCCGTACCAATAACTAAATGTAGGATCGAATGGCTGGATTGTTCACAACGGTTCAACAATGGAGATTACGTTTATTCAGTCCAGAAATCTAGAAACAACCAAGACCCGTGAACCAGTGGCGTGCCGTGGTTATGGAACTTGGGGAAGCAATGGTTTTGCCCAAACAAGGACGGGGTCTGGGGAAAAGCCCCAGCCGCCGGAGGAACTTTTTTGCAGTTATTGTTATTGTTATTTTATTTTTATTTTTTTGATGTCTTGAAAGTTCCGTGTATTAAACTGACGATTAAGAAGCTCCTCCAAAATGCAACCACAGTTGCGTGTTACTGCACTTACTGTTCCCGCCACTGCAGGCTGCAACACGTGCTCACTCCCGTCTGCACTGGCCATGCGCTCTGAACGCAGCTCGCAAACGAGCGTCCACACCGAGGTAAAACTCGCACTTCACCCACACGATCACACTTAGTTTTCTTAAAAAACTACATTTAGCTTAAATTCAGTGCTTTAAAGCTCACTAGTGTTCTTGTGGGTACTTTGGAAGACGCACAGTAAACCCTCACACCAATGTCACTGTCACTTACGTAATCGTGCGAAATGCCAAAGACGCATGATTCATTTCAGCGTTCCGGAGCCTCGGTCAGTGTCGGAGATACTCGGCCGCGGTCGGGACTGAAGGGGTGCTGGCTTGTCGCCTGTCAGAGCTAGACGCACGTAAATTTAAACTGAACTGCCGCAAAGATGGCTAAATGGAAAATTAAATTTGAGAATACAAAGAATTCAAGACGTGGCGAATCGTATACGGGTGTTCTTTTATACATAGCACTCTGTAGCATTTTAGTAAGGGAAGCAGTGCTTCCCTTGCTTCTATGGAGTGCACGCCACTGCCGTGAACATGTGGCCTGGGCTATAACACGTCCATCCTGTGAAAGCCAGGCAATCATAGCCCAGAGCCCCGGCATCCCGCACACCCAGTTGTTGGTCGCAAGTCCCACGATCGTGTTGCTCCCTTAACTACCAGCGATCCTGGTGTCTCCTCTTCGAGTCTTCGGTGTCCCTCGTGATTCACTCTTGAGCTTCCTTTCTTCAGTCCCCCCCCCCCCCCCTCCCAGTGTCCACACCCCTCGGTTATAAAGCCCGTCTCACGACGTCACGTCTCTACGTCATTGCCTGCCATGACGCAGAATTGCCGACAGCGACAGCATCGTAACAATAATAATAAGTAAATAAACAGATAATGTTTTGGAGCAACCACCTACCTTCGAACTTTATGTAATGAATTCAGACGCATGTCCCAATCATGAATCGCCTATTTACTTAGCGAAACTAGGACTCCCGACCATGCACAATCCTTGCACAGCTGACTGACCCAGTTATAATACTCAAAACATTACGACGTCACCTGTCCAACCAACCCCATGGAATCCCACAAGATCAGAAGTGGCAATAATCCATATAATCCAGCTTTATTACAAAATAAACAAAGCCCGAATTGAAAAGAATAAAGTCAAAGAACAAAACATCAACGTTATATTTTATAAAAACTCATTTTTAATCTGGCGTTTAAACAGTAATAATTGTATATCTACAATTTCACATATAGTTTTGCAAGGCATCCATCGATCACAGCCTAATCATGCAAGTGTCAACTTTTTTCATCATTTTGGTACATTTTCTCAAATGTCACTAAGTTCATTTGACAAAGCTACTAATAGCTTGTCAGAATCATTCGTTTGGTAGCATCATAAAATGTGTTAGGTTTTTAGGTTGTATGTTTAAAGTCATGGTTCTCCAAATCGAGGTCTTGTTGTAGTTTCTCCGGCACGTCCACGTAAACGCGATCTTTACCGACCGCGAGAATCAGCTGCCTCAGTCGATCGACGTCGACACTGTCAGTGGCGCTGCTCCAGACGGTGAGCGTCGAGTTAACTACGGAGTTGACGAGGTTCTGCAAAGTGACGAGAGAATGCGCGGCGATGCCTGCGCGCACGGGGAAGGTCACTGTCTGGGTCACGTTATTCGACCTCAACACCTGAAGGGGAACAAAAACAGTTTAATCACGTTAATTTTTATGTTGCCATAATATTTTGTTGATTGCTATATTTAGCCAGTTTAAATTCTACACCTGCATAATTATCCATTACCATATAAATGAGTAAACTAAACTGTAAAATCTTACCCAAAATTGTCGGCATTAGCTTAAGTCACGTTCACATAAATGACTTGACTATTGACTATTGACAACAACCCCCCCCCCCCCGTGATTATTTCTTAGTCAAGCCCCAAACTAACAAGACTCATTTCATTGGCTGCGAGTGAGAGTTCTGCGCGCTGATTGGCTGTGACTAAGACTTGAGCAAGGCTTTGAAATATTTTCAATTCGTTAGTCAATAGTCAATAGTCAAAAGTCAAAAGTAAAGTTGTGTGAACGTCAGCACGTATCGCCTATGGTTCAAATCAATAGTTACTATAGTCATTTATGTGAACCGGTTCTTACTTGCTTAGTTCTAGCGCTGCACAGAACTAAATTATTATGTCGCAATCGGCATTGTAATCAGGTAGGAAACGGAAACGGGTTATATTTCTACGATTGCGATGCCAGTAATCCCGATAGCAATAGGCGAGAGAAACTGAAGCCGTTGAAAGCCTTCTAACGTACTCATCCCTCAAAAGGTATATTCGATCTTTATAAGGAACCGCATTCATTATGACTTAAAAATAGTCACTCCCCGTGTTACTGTTCTTTTTGTTTGTTTGTTTGTTTGTTTGCTTTTTTGGTTGTTTATTCGTTTGTGTCTTTGATTGATTGATTGATTGTTTGTTTGTTTTTAATTGGCCATTGTTGATTGTGCGCGAATCAAAGAAATACAGAATGAAAGATTCTCGCAACCAATTGTTCGTCTGACCTGTGTCTGTCGTCACAGCCACCACATTCGTTATCAATCGTTATCATATTCGGTAGGTTCAGAGGTTGTGTGTTCATAGCGTTATCTTTATGGCAATGGATACAATTTCGTCGACCAGTATAAAGATATGTGGATGCCTATCTTTACACTGGAAGTAGGCTGATAAGACAGGCTAATAATAGATTTAAAGGAATAATCAGGTGAAAAACTAAAAAACTACCATTTGTATATGTCCACCCTCAAATATGGAAAACATGACTAAAAGATATCATACTTTAAAAGCAGGTGGTCAAAAAATGAAAGAAAACGCGATGTTTTGGCTTGTTGCTACCAAGTAGCAACGAGAAACTTTTCTGAAGGCAATTCCCCATAAAAAAAATGTTGCCTCGAGATAGTAAAACCACCGCTAAAATAGGGCACTTATCAAAAATCGATCAGTAGGTTTAATGTGCTGCGTTTCTCTACCGATAACATGCTTCTTAGTACGAACGCGTACTTCTACAAAATGCCCTGCAATTAATTTTTTTGTGACGATGTGTAGAAAAAATGCAATCCGTTTTTAGCGGCACTGTCCGCATTCGCCGAGTGTTGTGGCTGGATTCGTATTACACAATGAGTGCTCTGTCTATCGGGAAGGTGCCAGCGAGCTCAGAACTGATACAGCTGTACTACGCTTTAGAAGAAAAATGCAGCTGAGCTGGCGAAGGGAATCTAGTAGAATAGCTAAATGCTGCACCATTTTTTTTCTTGCATTGAAACAACCTATATCAATTTTTTTTTACACATAATTGAATTTCATGCACTTATGACTCATTGGTGATTTTAAGTTTTTCACCTGACTATTCCTTTAAAAGTTACATTTGTGTGGGTGGGTCAAATGCGACGCAACACTTACCTCTATCATCTCCTGCACATGCGCCTCGGTGTACGAACCCTCGACAGGAGCCGGACCCCACGTGGTAGTCCAACCCAAGGACAGAACACTTTGGGGGAAGTCCCTCGCGCATGCGTCTATGAAGGTCACGGCGTCGGCGGGGTTACCCGTGTTGTCGGACGGACCCAGCAGGATGTCGGCGTTCAGCCACACCGGGAAGTTGAGCTACACATTGAACATAATCATAAACAACACCTGTGGCATCAACACTACTTGCATCCACCATTTTGTTTTAATAACAATAAAATTAATGACTTGTGGTGATACCTTCTGTAAATACATTTAGTTTTGGGCTATGACTTGGCTTCTACTCCACGAATTGGGGGTCTACAACTCTACATATTAATGACTAATGAGTGACAAGGTGATATCAGTTGCTGTGGAAATGATTTCCCTATATTATTGATTACAATTTTGCTTGCATTGCAATTCGTACATTACACACTCCAATTGGGCCAACAAATTTGTATTCCTACACATTTGTCTCAAAAGCAGCCGCTTATCAGATAACAATGCTTTCTTTGCAAGTGTTGGTAGAAAAGCCGAGTAAATACCAATCGCTGATTGGCCACGAGTTCCTCGTCTATGACAAAAGTACCAGTTTACTAGTCCCAACGAAAGTATTCACATACCGATCTCAGGTCACTGTCTACTGCCCCTTTCAACCGCGCGAATTAAACGAAAATCAACAGATACCTGGCGTTCTTTCACCTATTCGTAAACGCATCGGCTTAGTCGAGTGCAAAGGCGGTTTGGCCACACCCAACGCTACAGGTAACCAACGGAATCATTCATCAATCAATCAATCATTCATCCCCAATAGACATGTTTAGAGTAATTAGTTAGCGAAGTAGAAAATTAAGTTTTCACCTTGGACTCGGCTGTGTCGTAAGCATCAGAATACTTTCGTTGGGGCAACTATTGTTAAGTCGGTAGAGATCACGCTCACTCACGCTCTGCGTGTAGTTCTTGAGAATGGCGAGGGATGGCGCCAGCGCCGCCGTCGACTTGAAGTCCAGCTTGATTCCCTTCTTCTTCTGGTCAAACCCGACGACCCCTCGAACGAACTCATCCAGGGACAGATCTGATGTCTTGTTGGGTGGATGCGCCATCACGGGTTGGAGCTCAAGGCTGGGGTCTCCGTCGACCGTTCCCATTGACACGTCGGCTTCCAGCATCATCACATCGCCTGTGTTCACAACAGAGTTGGTGTAAGAACGACTGCCCATGCCCACTTTCCCCACACCGAAATAAGGTGTAAGGTTGAATCAAGCCAGTGGCATCATAGCGTTCACATTTCTTCTTAGATTTAAGAGCTAGGACGAGAGTTGAAACGATTGTTTCGTATTTGAAATATCGATCTTTGATTGGTTATCGCGCACTCGTCGATGGTGTTCAGGGTTGGTTTAGTCACTTTAAATTAAAGTCCCCCACTGCAAATCAGTTTAGTTGCTGTGTGGTAAAAGGTGAATTTATTCCAACTTTTAGCTCTTATCCCTTAAATTCTTAGCGCAGCCAATGTGAGGAGACCTTTTATAAATCCGGTCAATGGTAGCGATCCTAGAAATCAGTTAAGACAATACTTGTCTTGGGAGAAAATATTAAATCTTCAACCTTAAACTTATTACGGTATGAACCCAGCATTTTCACTCATTTTCCAAAATCTGCGGGAGCAGATTGTGGAAATTTAGACTTTTCTGTTCCTAACTTTAAAACAACTTTTAAAATAGAAACTGTGGGAAGATACACAATACAAATATTATTAGCGTCTAAAGATGTCGAAAACAAATATTATGATGACTATTATGATATGATTATTGTGATTATTATGATTATTGTACTATCGTATTTAATCCAAACATAATGAGTTGTGAATATATTTATCGTTATCAGTAGATCCTAATAATATATGTCCTGTGTATCTGCCCACAATTTCTATTTTAAGAGTTGTTTTAAAGATACGAACAGAAAAGGCCTAAATGCTCACGCTCTGCTATGACGCTCTGCTATGACGCTCTGCTATGACGCTCTGCTATGACGCTCTGCTATGAGGCTCTGCTATGACGCTCTGCTATGACGCTCTGCTATGACGCTCTGCTATGACGCTCTGCTATGACGCTCTGCTGTGACGCTCTGCTGTGACGCTCTGCTATGACGCTCTGCTATGACGCTCTGCTATGAGGCTCTGCTATGACGCTCTGCTATGACGCTCTGATATGACGCTCTGCTATGACGCTCTGATATGACGCTCTGCTATGACGCTCTGCTATGACGCTCTGCTATGACGCTCTGCTATGACGCTCTGCTATGACGCTCTGCTATGACGCTCTGCTATGACGCTCTGCTATGACGCTCTGCTATGACGCTCTGCTATGACGCTCTGCTATGACGCTCTGCTATGACGCTCTGCTATGACGCTCTGCTATGACGCTCTGCTATGACGCTCTGCTATGACGCTCTGCTATGACGCTCTGCTATGACGCTCTGCTATGACGCTCTGCTATGACGCTCTGCTATGACGCTCTGCTATGACGCTCTGCTATGACGCTCTGCTATGACGCTCTGCTATGACGCTCTGCTATGACGCTCTGCTATGACGCTCTGCTATGACGCTCTGCTATGACGCTCTGCTATGACGCTCTGCTATGACGCTCTGCTATGACGCTCTGCTATGAGGCTCTGCTATGACGCTCTGCTATGACGCTCTGCTATGACGCTCTGCTATGACGCTCTGCTATGACGCTCTGCTATGACGCTCTGCTATGACGCTCTGCTATGACGCTCTGCTATGACGCTCTGCTATGACGCTCTGCTATGACGCTCTGCTATGAGGCTCTGCTATGACGCTCTGCTATGACGCTCTGCTATGACGCTCTGCAATGACGCTCTGCTATGACGCTCTGCTATGACGCTATGCTATGACGCTATGCTATGACGCTATGCTATGACGCTCTGCTATGACGCTCTGCTATGACGCTCTGCTATGACGCTCTGCTAGCTACGAAATATACTTTCACAATAGTCAGTGGTCATTTGAAAAATAAGAATGAAAATGTATTGGAAGAAAGCTACATTGAAACAAAATTGCTCAAACTTATGCTGAGGATGGCGTCATTCCCTTCCTTGAGATAACTGTCAAGCTTTGGAAACCAATTTTAAAGTATTCGGAAATCCTTCAACAAACATGAAAAATCATTATTGAGAAATACAAATAATAATTGTTTTATCACCCTTATATCAGTTAATCTTATCGTTTACGTAACATCGCATGATTGATTGCGTATTTCAAACCTGACTGTTGACACATCGAGTTGCTGGATATCCCTATATTCGCATTCAATGTAAGACACTGGTTCTCATGCTATCATAAGTAACGTGCTGATTGATGATACATAGTGGTATTTATTAATGGGGCTTAACGTCTCATATTTTCGCAACTATGACCAATCGAGACGATGAGCGGGTGATAATGAAGATGAGAAAGATGATGATGAAGAATAAAGCCAGATCCGAATCAGGTCCATTGTACGTCGCGTGGGTCGTCATACGGGAGTCCAGCAAGGGAGGGGCAGGGCCATGTGGGAGAAAAAATCTTCAGTGGGACAGTGGGGGGGAGGGGCAGGGTCTCCTTTTGTTGCCTCTTACGACTAGCAGAGTCACTCTGGGCCTATTCTACCCCGGGCCGAGACGGGTCTCCTTTTGTCGCCTCTTACGACTAGCAGAGTCACTCTGGGCCTATTCTTCCCCGGGCCCAGACGGGCGATACATAGTGGTATTCGGGCTTTACCGTAAGTCAAGTGTCAAGTTAAGTACAGGATTTGTTGCTATCGAATTGTTTTATTACATGCTATTTTCCACACGAAGAACAAACTCCGTAGCAACCATAAACAAATCACTTGACTCTGCATTCCGCCCGAGGGGCGGAACATTTAAATCCAATGAACATTTAAATACGAAAATGTAAACAAAATCACATGACACCCGTTATGAAGCTAATATGTAGGCCTAGTTATAAAGCTGGAATTCGTAGCCGTCCCCTTTACACCTAGGGGAGCCCATTTTTACCAAGGTAACAGTTGTTTGTTTGCATGTTATTTTCCAAATCCATATTAACAATGGGTAACCCTAGGTGTAGGGGCCGACTATGAATTCCAACCATGCCAGGCCAACTTGTTTATGACCACAGCCACTGCGCCGACTAAACGTGAATTGTTATTGTTTCCTGATAGGCTTGGTTGTGAGCTTTATTGTACTCATTCATAAAAAAAAACAATAACATTTACTTAATATTAAAATAGAGATTAAAGAAATAAATACTCTCTCCGTCATAGATCAAGGGTAGTACGACATATTTTATTATCAGATGTCAAAACTATCTTGGTTAATAAAACTCGTGAGTTGCTCGTTGTGTGATTAGCAATGAAGAGATTCAATGTATCTGCCGTAGTTTGGATATCGAACTGCATATTGACACGTTCAAATACTTCTCCTATGCGGAAAGAAATATGGAATAAGCTATTGACTTCGTTAAACATGTACTAACTTTAGCACATTGTTATCTTAGGTCTAGAACTGACACCGAGCGTGTTCTGATCAGTTTGATATACCATACGCAACCCACACGGTACAATCAAGCAACTCGAGCGCAGTGCTCAATTTCAGGACAGACGCGTTCACCTACTCTTTTTTTCGAAAAGACCTAACTAAAAAGTCAGTACAATGTTGTAATAGACTGTAGCCTGACTGTATAGTCACTGTACTAATGTGCCGACTGGACTTTTCCCCACCCACCCTGCTACTTGACAAATATGTGCCTGCTTGATTGGCGGGGGTGGGGGTCGTTAGGTATTTTTGTTTTCCTTTAAAGTCAAACAGGTGACAAGAAAAATTTATTTTTAATTCAGAAAACGAGAAACAGCAAAACGCCCAACTACCCCCCCCCCCCCCCCCCCCCCCCCCGCCCCCCTCCGGCCGCCAACCGAAGGTTGCCGTACGTCCCGCTGGCCGCTTGCAACAGGACAGTCCCCATATTTAATTTTAGGTCCCGCGTCACGCAATATAATCGCCTCCTGCAGTTCAGCTCGGCTGTTGACCGCGTGGGCACAGCTTACCTTGAAGCGCCTCCTGCAGTTCAGCTCGGCTGTTGACCGCGTGGGCCCAGCTTACCTTGAAGCGCCTCCTGCAGTTCAGCTCGGCTGTTGACCGCGTGGGCACAGCTTACCTTGAAGCGCCTCCTGCAGTTCAGCTCGGCTGTTGACCGCGTGGGCCCAGGATACCTTGGTCAGGTCGTTTTGGATCTCGGGGAAGAATTCGGGGACGTCCATTCCTGTGGAAACGAGGGTAGGGTGGTAATTGTTCACATGTACGTGCAATGTCTTATTGTACACGTGTTCCATTAATTATAAAGCACAATAAAACAGTATATTATTATTTTTATTTTTATTAATTAAAAGAATGAGTCCTCAGGATGCGATTTTCACGGCACACCCGCATTTCGTAACCACATATTTTAACGTTCCGTTTTTTGTTTATTTATGTCTGTTGATAGCGGTCGAACGGAAAGTCCGATTAAGTTGAAATTTGGACCATCCACAAGCCTTGATGTGGATTTAAGGTGTATAGTTTTGTGGCAAAATCGTTCGAAAAGTTACAAAGTTACACCATAGTTACCGAAAAATATTTTTCTGAAACAAATTGGCGACAAAATGTGATACAACCATATTTTTATAAAGATTTTCCCAAACACGCATATGTTCATTTTACGGCGATCTAATAAGTATTCGCAAAGTTACACAAAAGTTAGTCGAAAATATTTTTCTGAAACACAGTAACGGCAAAATTAGAGATGGATGGCTATATTACAGTAAATTTTTGTCCAGTCACGAATATAGCAATGTAAACGCGATCTGATCGTATAAGAGGCAGAAATTACATTTCTATTGCTGTCAATAAGTGTTCGTGAGCAAGTGTTCGTAAGTCATCGTAGAAACGAAATGTTTAGAGATAATGACCAATGTTTGTCTAGTATACCGTGAAATAGGGTTTAATGGGCTAACAGGTAGCGCGATGTTGTCATTTCCTTGCAATTCTTATTCTTTCAAAGGGTGACTTTCTTTCGTCTTTCGTTATTATAAAATTGGCAACCGTGTTTTTCTAGTAAATCTTGGTTTATAAGTCGATTTTAATGGCTCAATACACAAACGGGCCACTAGCTCTAAACGCTTCGTTTCTACTATGAGTGGACAAGCTTTAACGGTGACGGACTGTGTAGAAATCACTATACGAAATGACAACAAAAATTCTTAGCAACGCACATTGCACAGCATTCAACAATGTCGGGAAGTATAATAGCGATGGAAAGTAGGGTAACACTACATATTAGGTCCTCGCGCTGTTCGCTATTTTGCATGCCTGCAAAGTACTTTCAACACTTACCAGTAGATAGATAACTGTTTAAAATGTGCCCAAACGAGGTTTTGTGTCCGATACAACATTAGAAAGTGCATTTTCTGGCGAGGTTACATTGATGGTTGAATTCACGCCATGATACCTTCTCTGCCGCTCTGCAGGCGTATCAACGTATAGGTTAGGGGGTTGGTTATATTCCGCTACGTTCAAGGTTAGTGGGTGACGTTCAAGGTTAGGGGGTGGAGTGGTGCCGGTTATAGGTTCTACATTATCCTCACGTGTACCATGGCGTGTGGCGGGTGCATGTTGGGTTAAGGTGAATCTACCCCCCCCTGAAAAAACATTTTTGCTACGAATTACTTGCAAATGTGTATGTGTGACGTATGAAGTGTACCCCTCTTCCCCCCCCCCCCCCACTACCAAAACTCCGACCGACCTCTGCGCGCTTCGTTCTGATTTCAGTCGAGCGGAGGACTCTTGTTAAGCAAGGTCACAGCTGGCGATGCTGCTGCTCTGCTCACTTGGTGTCACTGTCATGTTTCACTCCAATACTTGGATTGCATCGGTACATTTTCGTTCTCATCTACTGTTGAGCGGCGCTAGGACACAAGGAGACAATTTCTTTGCGCAAATTACCTGTCTAAACCCGTAAAGTAGTTACGGCTGGACTGCGACGCGAGCAAACCGATGCGCTTTACATCCGTGTACGTATGGCACCAAAACTCAAAAAGTTTTTTACGTAGGCTTAAGACTGCAAGCACTTTGGGAAGATAAGGTTCGAGCGCATGATAATCACTTCATTTCTTGTAAGTGACTCTTTTCATAAATAAGTTATGGAATTGTAAAAACAGCATATACTCAAGTGCCTTTTCACCGGGACACGACAAAATTCATTACACAAAACTGGGCACGTAATTGTGTTTTAAAATTGTATACCATTATTCCTAAGATAACAACCTATAGTATAATACATTTTCGTGTTCTTGACAAATATGGTCTAGAGGTCTTACAAGCGTTAATGTAAAGACTTTTAAACTATCGGTACATGTAAAAAAAGAAAATGTAATTTTTTTGTAAATGTTAAATGTTGAATGTTATTTTTTTTGTAAAAAATGTTATTTTTTTAAAACCTGTTTTTGCAGACATAAAATCAATATTTAACAACCTGCATCAAAAAAATTTAATTTAAAAAAGTTACCATCCCTAGATAAAAAAATCTGTGAAAAGTGTGGAAAAAAGTGTTTTATGCGAAAAAGACGGCATTTTGAGTGTGGGAAGACATTAGGAAAAGGGGCGTTACAATTTCTCCGTTTCTGCGTTAAAGAACACGTGGTTTGCCGGGGCTAGGTTGAGTGTGGAACGGGTGTGCAGATTCACAACGCTGTGAATTTTTCTGAAACTACCTCGGCACAACTTCATAAGGCAGGAATTATGTATGAGCAACACTACTGTTGAGTACTGGGCTAATCTCTGCGCATTTCATGGTGCGAAGACATGTCCGAAATTCTCGGGGGCTTTGGTTCTATTGTAGAGACAGACTAAGGGAGGCGGCGCGTCGAGGGCTAGTGGGTGTTCGGTGGTTTCGAACGGGGAAACAAAATGTTGTTCGTTGCTGCTGTTGACACTAGGGACTCAGTCACATTGCTAGGCGTGCTACGACAATGGGTATAATGAAAGAATTCGCATACCAATCTCAGGTCATTGTCTACTGCCCCTTTCAACCGCGCCAAGTGATAGAAAATCAACAAATATCTGGCGTTCTTTCACACATTCGTAAATGCACGGTTCGGCAGTCGAGTGCACAGGCGGTTTAGTCACACCCACCTTTACAGGTAACCAACGGAAGGTCTTAAATTGAGTTGTCACCATGGACTCGGCTGTGTCGTAAGCATCAGAATACTTTCGTTGGGGCAATTATACTGCCAGGTACAACGATCATCTCGGACTGTGTGTGGGTGCCTTCAAGAGGAGGGATTCGAACACTACACGGTCAACCACAGCCCTCGGGATCCCGTCACTGATGTTCATACGTGCGGGCGACCGTTCACCGGTATGGGAGGAGGAAACCTCTACTGCCAGGTACAACGATCATCTCGGACTGTGTGTGGGTGCCTTCAAGAGGAGGGGTTCGAACACCAAACGGTCAACCACAGCCCTCGGGATCCCGTCACTGATGTTCATACGTGCGGGCGACCGTTCACCGGTATGGGAGGAGGAAACCTCTACTGCCAGGTACAACGATCATCTCGGACTGTGTGTGGGTGCCTTCAAGAGGAGGGGTTCGAACACTACACGGTCAACCACAGCCCTCGGGATCCCGTCACTGATGTTCATACGTGCGGGCGACCGTTCACCGGTATGGGAGGAGGAAACCTCTACTGCCAGGTACAACGATCATCTCGGACTGTGTGTGGGTGCCTTCAAGAGGAGGGGTTCAAACACCAAACGGTCAACCACAGCCCTCGGGATCCCGTCACTGATGTTCATACGTGCGGGCGACCGTTCACCGGTATGGGAGGAGGAAACCTCTACTGCCAGGTACAACGATCATCTCGGACTGTGTGTGGGTGCCTTCAAGAGGAGGGGTTCGAACACCAAACGGTCAACCACAGCCCTCGGGATCCCGTCACTGATGTTCATACGTGCGGGCGACCGTTCACCGGTATGGGAGGAGGAAACCTCTACTGCCAGGTACAACGATCATCTCGGACTGTGTGTGGGTGCCTTCAAGAGGAGGGGTTCGAACACCAAACGGTCAACCACAGCCCTCGGGATCCCGTCACTGATGTTCATACGTGCGGGCGACCGTTCACCGGTATGGGAGGAGGAAACCTCTTCTATGCGAGTTCCTATGAAGACGGGTCGTCCTGTGTCATAGGGAGACGTGGCAACCTTCTTCCAAGAGATGGTGGGAAAGCTCTACAACCCGCGTAGCGATTAGTGACTTCCTAAAGTTGGTAACAATACTTCAATACTTCACGTCACAAAATGGCGGTGAGTAATGGCCGCCCATTTCGTCTTTAACGGACTATTTCACGACATTTCATGGACTTTCACGCACATTCACACGGTTCACACAACTTTGTGCATCACTTCCTATTAATTTACATATGGGTACATTTTAATACAAAAAAATCACGTTTTTGGCGTGAGGACCTAATGTGTAGTTTTACTGAAATTAGAAACATGCGTTTGCAATACGTATTCCTGAATTGTTGTTAATTGTTGTTATTAGCTTTGAGAACATGTTGCCAGATTTTTTTTTTAAATATATGGACGCGCTTGCTTATTTTCCTAGTTAAATATCTATTGATCATATTATATGAATTGGTAAGGTTATGGAGCAGCACAGACTTCTTACATTTTAAAATGTTTCTTGAACCCTATTGTTTACCCTATGGACATGTGGCTGTGTATAAAACAACATTGATTGACCATCAGGAGGCGTTTACGTGAAATACGCTACGTCATTGCTAGTTCCATACTTCTACAATCCAACAATTCTGATTTTGATTCAGGCCTTTCTTGTTATGAAACGCATTCAGCGCCTCGATCACAACGCGTGTTACGCTCAACAGTAGCTGCAGCTTGGTGCGCGCCCTGTTAGCGATACATGCTCTTCCCCCTCCCCCCCCCCCCCCCCCCCCCACGCACAAACACCTGTTCGAACCATCCGATGCAATTAGTCGCACGTGCAATTCCTCGGAACTTGACAGGTACGTGACTGTGGACGTTAGGCTAATAAACAGCAGCAAAACATGACAAAGAATG